>BQKN01066504.1:58188-87328 GCA_022839385.1 Asparagus kiusianus
TGATAATAGGTTTTATATCCCCTATTTCGGATGATGCATCCAGATGATCGTACAACAGAATGTAGGCGTATCAGCCTAATTCGGAAACACCCCGATCATCTTCGAGTATTGGTACCATCGAGGTCTCATTATGGGAAAACGTCCAAATAATCCTAGTGTGCTACAGACAAGGTCTCATTATGGGATAAACGTCCACACTAAAGATTCCCAAAAGATAGGTTATGCATTATCAGGTGTTATGCCAACAACTATCAACTCAAACATGTATTATAAGTTATGCATCTCAACTATGCATGTAAACTCAATTTCGAAACATGTACTCAATCCATTCACGCAAGTGTCTCGGTGTGTGAACTCAAGACTCGTATCTCAAGTGTAATTACCATTATATTCGTATTAATCATCTTCAGGATATCTGTGTGTCTACTACGACACTGTACGTGTGAACTATGATTGTATGTGCAGGATATGTAGGATCTGATCTAATACACACTAAAACACTAGAGGAGGGGTGAATAGTATTCTTTTAAATTTTATGCGAAGTAGATTATAAATTACAAGAAAGATAGCAACAATCACAGAAAATCACAATCACAAACACACAGTTTTATACTGGTTCCACCTTCCTAGTGTACATTAAGTCCCCAAGCAAATCCCACTTAAGAGTTCTACTATGATTTTAAAAACTATTACAAAATAAAAAAACAAACCTGACCAATTTACAAGACCATACAAATTACACACAATCTATTCACCAATAGATCAAAACTCTCACACCTGAGAGAACTTTTCTTGAATCAACAACACAATTTCTATAAGCCTTGAATGTGTAGTAAAGTGTAGCAGTGGCTTTAGGAACTTTTTAATCTTTGAAAAATACCTTAATACTTTGTATATGGGATGAAGATCAAAGGCTATTTTAGAATTCGATTTTCTCAACACTTAGGCAAAAATCTGAATTTTAGGACTCTTGAGAATGCACAAATGTTAAAGCTTATGGATAGGAATGAATGGTGCAAATTTCTAAACTTATAACCTATTTATAGCCTTTGAAAATACAAGTTTTTAAAGCCAATTAACGGATCAAAAACGGGTATAAACAGTCACAAATTCAAACTTGAAATGTCAGAAAAATTGTCTCTGTAGTTGATTATAACTCCTAGTAGCCGACTACACTGAGTTCAAACAGACTCTGTGAAGTCAAGATTTTTCTTAGTAGTCGACTACTTTGGTCATTAGTCGACTATACTATAATAACAACAAATCTAGAATTCAGATTCAAAGCTTAGTAGTCGACTATACTGTCTAGTAATCAACTGCACTGTAATTTGATATAAACTTAAAAATTGAAGTTAACCTTAGTAGTCGACTACATATAGTCATTAGTCGATTACACTGTATTTTTATAGAATCTTGAAAATCTGTTTAAGTCTTAAGTAGTCGACTATATTGTATATTAGTCGACTACATTGTTATTTGACAGAAACTTAAAATTATGTCTAAGGCATGAATAGTCGACTACTATTGTCAATAGTCGACTACTTTGTCAAATGACAAAAACTTAATATATTGATCAGTGTGCATGTAGTTGACTATAAATCTTATTGGTCGACTACTAAGGGGTAAAAATGATATGAATGAAGTATTTTGAGACTCATTCTTTAACTATAAACTCTAATGGTTAACATAGGGGATTTCTATTATTAACCAACATACTAAGCATGTGTTAGTGTGTTTTAAACACTATGTGTGTGTATATGTTATGAGTGATCAAGGCCTGTATAATAATTCTAAGTAAAAAAATGTAAAATTTACATTGTATATGTTTAATCACTTTATCTTCTTTACTTCATATTGCATTGAGATCATCTTGCACTTTTGTTCACATATCTTGAGCTTATTTGAAGTTGATATATGCATTGATATATTAGTGCATAATAATACACATAGTGAATAAATTGTTATCATCAAAACTATATCTTAGGAATATGATATCCAACATTCTCCCCTTTTTTATGATGATAAACAATTTATGCACTATAAGTATATGACAAAAGAAATAAACATTTATAAGCATTATATACTTACTCCCCCTGCATAAAAGCATATTAGAGTCTACAATTCAAGTCTAAATCATAGAACAACATAACATTCTAATATCATTCTCCCCTTTGTCATTAACAAAAAGAATTAAACATATATCCTAAACATGCAATTATTTCCTCTTCATGAGCTTATACTTCAAAAAGATCATCCAACTTGTGAACGTAATCCATTACTTCACTTATCCAAATTGGAAGGCAAAGACTTGCCATTAAGACCAAAAGTTTGATGATTTTCATCGTCACAATCTGTTTAGAATATATATAGCTCATGAACACCAATACATAGGAAATTTTTCTAACACACTAAGCATGATAATACTATACATGATAATATAACGTATTAAGCATTAGAATACTAAACAACATAGTAGCAATATAAAAACTTAGTAGTAACTTACAACACATTACACAAATCTTAAACACACCAAACAACTAATACATAGTTCTGTTGACATAATTAAACAAACAAAGAACTTAATTGTTTTGTTGACATAATTACACACAAACTGAAACTAGTCCAAGTGCTATATGATGCATGCATGATTTTATAGCTTGAAAGTTCTGGTGGAGGTTGATTTCCTTGGAAATACGCACTAAGCTTCATATTCAATGTATAAAACTTCATATCCAATGTATTAATCTTCATATCCAAAGTTTCAAACTTGCTATTTAACTCTTCTTGATTCTTCAAAATGCATGAGTTCTATGAATATAGTGCTTGTTGTCTAGTCTCCAACTCAAGAATACGAGCAGACAAAGTGTTATATTGTACATCAGAAAAGCACAAAGGTTTAGTTTGCATAGGTGGTGGAATGTGGCTTGAAGAGGGTCCAGCTTCATGAGAGGATTGTGGTATGTCTTGGGAAATTTGTTCTTGTGTAGGCTCATCTTGGTGAATTTCAAAGTTAGTTAATTTCATACGAGTTAAGGCATTGGAATCAAAGAGCTCAATGGAACGGATCATAGAATGTTCAGTTTCGAGTTCTACATGGAAAGCCTCAAAGATTCTTATGATAAAGGCTCCAAATGGAAGAGATCCCTTAGGTAGAACTAAAAAAAATTTATAATACACCTCAGCCTAATTTACTTGAATATTAGCCATAATAGCATATAAGGCCTTGGCTAAGTTAAGTGAGATAAAATTATAGGCAAGAATTCGGGCAATAAACCTAGGGATAGGCCTAAGTTTATTGGAGTGATTTAGTAGTTTGCCATGTCTAGGAAGGAAAATATAATTTCAAAGCACATTTTCATCCGACATTTTGATACTTGGAAGACTAACACCTTGATAAGGAATTTTGAAAATTTTTCCTAGTTTCTTCGGAGTTAAATTGATTTCAACTCCTTTCACAAAAGTGTTAAGAACGTTGGATTGTTTATCGGTTTCAAGTCTAGTGATATTTATGTAAAATAATTGGACCAAAAGAGGATAATGTTGTCTTTTATTTTCAGAGGAAAATAGATCTAATAGTCCAACATTTGTAAAATAATCACTAAAATTATGAGTCATAAAGTCATAAAATTAAACTAATCAACCGGGTAGTATTTCGAAAGTTTGATATTCTTTGAATTGAGCAAGTAAACTAGGGTCTTTTAGATATATTGAATAGTCTTCCACAACATTAGAAGGACTATACCTAGGCCTCTTTAGTCTAGACATGATTTGAGTTTGAAATTTGAAAAAGATCAAGTGAAGGAAGCTTACCAAACTGTTGGAACCCTAGTCCATGTTAGTAGTCGGCTCATTGAAGTTGTAGTCGACTATAAGGACTGAAAAACTCAAGAAATAATAAGAGTTTTGTGAAATTTAAAAAAATGAAAGATTTGAGGATGCCCTAACCTAGAATCAGATGAACTGAAGAGGGTGAGGGGTTTGCTGTCGGTTTTGGGAATGTGAGGGAGTAAGTAGTTATTTATTTAGGGTAGTTTTCTTATGTAAAAAAATCAATGGCAAGGATTAAATCAAATTTTTAAGTGTATGGTTTTGATTTGATCTAAATAGAGGTAGATTTAAGGCTAGGATTGATCTGGTAAATAATAAATGGTTGAGATCAATTTGACTTAAGTTTAATGGGTATTGGGTTTTGGGTTTGATTGGTAAAGAAACCAATAAGGTAAAAAACTGTAAATGTGAAACTGCCAGTGGAAGTAGTCGACTATACTGTAATGTAGTCGACTACACTATAGTTGACAGTGTTTTGAAATTTGTGTTGAACTCAGATTAGTCGACTACTCTTCCTATTAGTCAACTACTAAGAAAAATGACAGAATGTAATATATGCGATGCTTGTGCATGTAGTCGACTACTAACCTAGTTAATCAACTAATAAGGATGTGTATGCATATGTATTGATTTTAAAAATTAATTTAAATCTTCAATTGAACAAATACCTAATTTTCTTCTTAATTTAACATAAATTTCTTCTTTTAATGATTTTGTTATTACATCTACAATTTGTTTATCAGTAGATATAAATTATAATGAAATATCATCTTTAAGCACATGATCACGAAAAAAATGATGTATAATGTTAATATATTTTGTACATGAATGTTGAACAGGTTTTTTAGATAAATTAATGACACTAGAATTGTCACACATTATGGAGGATATGGGACAAACTATACCATAATCAGATAATGTTTGTTTCTTCCATAGAACTTGTAAGCCCCCGTAGATTTTGATAATTTATATATGTGATTATTAGTGAAAAATAATATTTATTTATGATAAATATCTTTATGACATGGTTGTGCATGAAAACTAGCGTGTTGATCTTATGAGAATGTATATATGCATCAGTTATGAGGTTGAATTGCAAATTTGCAAATCATGTGCAGCAGAGTCGAAAAATCCAGTTTTTAGCTCATGAGTCGACCCATAGCTCATCACGAGTCAACTCATCAGGTTGAGTCGACCCATGACTATCATGAGTCGACTCATGATATCAACTCCCATTGTCAAAAGTCTCTGCTGAGTCGACTCATCATCCTATGAGTCGACTCATGACAGTCATGAGTCGACTCATCGAGGGTTTTCTGGTTCTTGTGGATCGGGTTTGTTTAGGTTTCGGGTCAGGTTTTAACTGTTCATATATATTCTCCTCCACCCGAAAACACCTCTTTTCATTAGTTCTCCCCAGAGAAACCCTAGCCTCCTCTCCACCTCAAAACCCTAGTTCGTTTTTGGACGTTTTTAGGGGATTTTCGGGGGATTTCAGCAGCTCCTTGTGGTCTACAGCGAGGGGAATCGTTCTTCAATACATCTGAGGTGAGTAACATCTCACCCAATATCTTTCCCATGTTTTTATCAGTTTATAAACATTTTTCATAAGTTTTATTGTGCCTAAGACTTATTTTCAAGTATAAATCAATGTTCTTGTTAGTGTAAATACTAGAAATCATGTGTTTCAGATTTTAAATCCCCACCAACGAGTTTTTGATGAAAACCCAAATCTGGGAATTTATTTAAGAAAATGAAAATATGAGTCTTATTTTGAGTAAATGCTCTCACTCATGTTTAAGGGTTAAATATTAAATCTAACATGCAAATGTTCGTATCTCATGCTAGATATGAATTTTTTTTCACAGTTTCGTAGTTTAGAATTGATAGTTATGAAGGTGTAAATCAGTGTATTGGAAGTATGGAACGAGATGACGAGTTGCAGTTGTGAAATAACTAGTTTTTAGCTCGTGAGTCGACTCATGACTCATCATGAGTCGACTCATCCGGATGAGTCGACCCATGACTGTCATGAGTCGACTCACAAAGTCAATTCCTGTTGTCAAAAGTGTCTGCTGAGTCGACTCGCCAGCTTATGAGTCGACCCATGAGTTGACTCATAGCTGATCAAGAGTCGACTCGTCGAAGTTTTTCTTGTTTCGTTTGTGTTTCTGCTTGATCACCTGCTGTGCTTATACATTCATATAGTGTTCATATATTCGAGGGTATTGTTTATCATTTATCATTTTTTTAAATATGAGAAGTCACCACGTTTATCAGGTATTTAATTTCAGTGGTTTAGCGGGTATTTAATTTCAGTGGTTATGATTTTATCTACACACGTAAAATAACATTCCTGACACAAGCTTAGATCTGTACAGCAAGGCATGTACAAGAATAGAATATGTATACCTTTATCATTTGTATTCCATGGTTTATGCACACAGTCCTCGTGTTGAACTATAATCCATTAAAGTCCTCGTGTTGGACTATAATCCATTAAAGTCTTCGTGTTGGACTAAAATCCATCAAAGTCCTCGTGTTGGACTATAATCCATTACAGTCTTATGTTGAAAAATTGCTAAACCTTGAGTATGTTTCTTAACCGAGTTTGGAACACGACATATTATATGAGGCTAGGACATGATTGCTACCTAGGCTGGATATGTCTCTTATTGTAACTTTGACGTGTTTACGTTTATTGATAGAGATGTGTTTGTTTTCTTTTCTTTATCGTTTCCTGTATTAGACTTCGGGTTTGGTATTTAGGGATTTACAATTTGACATACAAGGTATATACATGAGGGTTTCCTTATTTGGATTATTTCGCTCGACGTACCTACGCTCATGTTGTAATGTCCTAAGTACCGAAACCCATTATTGTTAGGATAAATGATCTTATATTATTATGTATTATCTGTATTTTCATATACAACGAGTCCTATCCCTTGGGGTTGGTTGTGATGTTGTTCGCTAGTGCTTTGACGCTCGTTGTCCCTCCCCCTTTCAGGTAACGAGACAGGAGCCCGGAGAGTCGCAGGTTGAGGGTGATCCTTATTAGCGCCTGTTTATCCTCTTATTAGATGTATTTCATTTTGTACTCCACTTGAGACATTTTTAGACTTGAGAGATTTATATTCTAGAGTTGTAAAGGCCGTGTGTCGTATTTCATGTATCAGATGTTATGTACTTTGAGACATGTTGAGATCTCCAGACTGTTATTATTCATTTCAGACATTAGCTATGTATTCCAGCCTATTTGGTTGATGAGATGTATTAATTCGAGTTCTATCATTTCATCATGTATTTATTACAAAATCTTTTACTTGCTTTGTACCTACACCTGTCGTTGACTCCAATAGAGAGATAGTAATTATGATGGTGAAATATGTTATTGCACGGTGTGGTGCATGGCAGATTGCAGCCTTTTGTGAACCTAGGGACATCACAGTTGGTATCAGAGCTCTAGTCCAGTATCCTTAGGATCATCCTGTGTCGAGTTGTGGAGCTAGGTTAGAGTTTCTTAGGATTCATGTATAGAGTCCGCTAAGGATTTCCTAGTATGAGTGAGGACGGTATATGCGTATATATCAAAATTCTAAAAAAAATTTATGACAACTATTTTTGCTTAAAGTATATGCGTGAATACTATATGTTGTGAAAATCGTATCGTGATACATTATGTAAGTATATTTGTTTACTTTGGCTCATGCAACTTTTATTCTTCTTATGATCAGATGGAAGGACATGGCAGACCACGTACTTGAAGAGCCGCTCAGGCAGAGCCCTAGCAGGCTCCACCTGAACCACAATAGGCTCCACCCGAGCAGGGGCAGGCACCACCCGAGTCACAGCAGGCTCCTCAGTATTTGGTGGATATCATGGCTCCTCTTATTGCCAGGATGACAGCTATTGAGGAGTTAGTGACGAGTCATATAACGCCACGGACACCACCACCACCAGTAGTTCCACCACAGGGGATACCGGCCATCCTAATTAGAGAGAGGGACCCAGAGGTAGTACCTGCAGCTATTCCTCCAGTGGTACCGGATAGAGCGATGGAGTAGGAGGCTTGGCTTCTCTTGGTAGAGAGGTACCAGAAGATGAGAGCACCGGAGTTCCAGGGCTCCTCAGACCCACTTGTAGCCCACAAGTGGATGGAGGATGTGAGTAACATACTTGACATACTCAATGTGGACACAATGCAGAAGCAGAGGTTGGCATCTTACAGTCTGAAGGGAGATGCCGGGAGATGGTACCGACTCCATTTTACTCCAGAGCAGAGGATGACTCTCACATAGGAGGACTTCACATACTTTTTTGATGGGCAGTATATTTCTTCTGCAGCATGGACTGGGAAAGAATTTGAGTTGTCCCGTTTGACTCAGGGGGACATGTCAGCTGTAGAGTTTGATAGCAAGTACATGGAGTTGATGAATTTCACAAGAATGTGGCAGACAGGAGAGCGTCAGGCTCAGATGTTCCTAGCAAGGCTTCGCCCTAATCTTCGCCGATACCTCATCTCGAGGAAGTTCTATTCAGTCCGAGAGGTAGCTGAGGCCGCCACCTCATAGGAGAATGAGACAGCTATGTTTCAGAAGGACAAGGAGGGGAAGACTAAGACGGGATAGATTGGAGACAAGGGGAAGAACAAGAGACCATTGTCTGGACACCAGTAGCAATAGCAGGGCTCTCATAAGAAGGAACCCCAACAGGACCAGAGGGTGCATCAGCAGCGCATGTTCCAGGGAGTTTGCTTTACCTATCACAAGGGAGGACACAAGGCATCAGAGTGTCGTAGTGCACCAGCAAGAGCTCAGTAGGGCAGGGGTCCGAACCAGCAGTAGCAGCGACAACAGGGTAAAGGCCAAGGTCAGCAGGTCAGGCTTGAGGAACCGCCAGCAGCATAAAGGCCGGAGGAGCAGGTTCGAGCAGTCCAGGAGGCTCCCCAGGGGCAGATTGTCCCATATTTTCCAGCACCAGCAGTAGAGCAGTCTTCAGCCATAGGCAGAGTATATGCAGTGGTTCCCCGTGATCATGGCGCTAGCGGAATAGTTGTGGAGGGTACGTTCCTCATGAATTTCTTTCCCGCCCGTATTCTTTTTGATTCGGGAGCTTCGCATTCTTTCATTTTGTATGCTTTCATGGTTAGACTCCAACTCGTAGCTCATCCGTTAGACACCCCTTTATTAGTTTCCACCCCTCTAGGAAAGGTATCGCTTCTGGAGAGCGTTTGTAGGAGGTGTATTATCAGTTGAGACGAGTCCGAGTTTATAGTCGATCTGATAGTTTTGCATATATCCGTGTTTGATGTCATCCTTGGTATGGATTGGTTGTCGTTCTACCATATTAGTATTGACTGTTTTGCGAAGACGGTCAGATTTATGAGCGTCCGATGGGTCCGAGATGATTATGGCCACTTCTTAGGGTAATCGTTTTGCGGAGTCATTTCTGCCGTTCATCGATGATGTGATGTGACGGGATCAGAGTTTTGATCTGTTGGAGACTAGAGTTATCTCGGATTATCAGGAAATCTTTCAGGACATACCTGGGTTACCTCCTGTGAGAGAGGTTGGGTTTTGCATTGAGTTGCAGCTGGGCACAGCCCCGATATCCCGCACACCCTATCGCATGGCACCAGCTAAGATGAGAGAGCTTCAGACCCAATTGGACGAGTTGTTAGCTCAGGGTTTTATTCGTCGGAGTCATTCTCCGTGGGGCACGCCGGTCCTCTTCGTGAAGAAGAAGGACGGAAATATGAGATTGTGTATAGATTATCGAGAGTTGAACAAGGTCACTATCCAGAATAGGTATCCACTACCTAGGATTGATGACTTGTTCGACCAGTTGTAGGGAGCGCAGTTCTTCTTGAAGATTGATCTTTGTTCTGGTTATCATCAATTGCGAGTTTGGGAGATGGATATCCCCAAGACCGCTTTCCTCACGCGATATGGATCTTTTGAGTTCTTGATCATGCCATTCGGACCGACCAATGCAACCGCGGTATTCATGGACTTGATGAACCAGGTTTTTCGTCTCTTTTTAGATCAGTTCATGATTGTTTTCATCGATGACATCCTCATTTATTCGAGATCAGAGGCAGATCATGAGCAGCATCTCTGATCAGCTTTGCAGACCCTACGGGAGCACCAGTTATACGCCGAGTTCAGCAAGTGTGAGTTTTGGCTTTCCGAGGTCAGATTTCTCGACCACGTCATCAGCAAAGAGGGCATATCAGTAGACCCAGCTAAGGTTACAGCAGTGTTTGATTAGGAACCGACGAAGACGGTGATGGATATTCATAGCTTTTTAGGATTGGCAGGTTATTACAGGAAGTTCATTCAGGACTTCTCAAAGATTTCGATGCCACTTACACGCCTTACGAAGAAGGGTGTACAGTTTATTTAGAGCACAGAGTGCCAGAAGGCCTTTGATACATTGAAGGCTAAGTTGACTACAGCACCAGTTTTGACTATTCTGAGTAGCGACAGGACCTTCGTCGTCTACACAGATGCATCTTTGGTAGGATTGGGAGGCGTCCTCATGCAGACCCAGAGAGTGGTAGCTTATATCTCACGGCAGTTGAGAGTGCATGAGCAGAACTATCCCACTCATGACTTAAAATTAGCAGCAGTGGTATTTGCACTGAAGTCATGGAGGCACTATTTGTATGGAGTACAGTTTGAGTTGTTCACAGACCATCAGAGTCTGAAATACCTTTTTTCTCAGAAGGAACACGACCAGAGGCAGCGGAGGTGGATTGAGTTTATCAAGGACTACGAGTTCGTAATTCAGTATCATCTGGGGAAGGCGAACGTCATAGCAGATGCTTTGAGTAGGAAGCGTCGACATCAAGTTGCGACCTTGAGGTGCTAGTTATATCAAGATCTTCTCACCCTTAGCCAGCTTGATTTTAGACCTGAGGTTGGTGGTACTAGTGCATTTTTGGGAGCTGTGTCAGTGCAGCCATCTTGGAGTGACAGAGTTGTCAGAGCTCAGTTGGAAGACTCTTGGATTCAAATCCGTAAGGAGGAGATTTCCAAAGAGCCTAAGGCCGATTGGACCATTGGAACAGACGGAGGTCTACGGATGAAGGGCAGATTGGTTATGCCAGCCAGTGCAGAGCTAAAGAGGGAGTTAATTGATGAGGTGTACCGTACTCGGTACACAGTACATCCAGGGACTACCAAGATGTACAAGGATCTGAAAAGACATTTCTGGTGGAGTGGTATGCGTAGAGAGATTGCGGAGTATGTGGCTAAGTGTTTTACCTGTCAGCAAGTGAAAGCAGAGCATCAGAGACCGGCAGGGACACTTCAACCTTTGCCTAAGTCGAAGAAGGGGAATGATTCTGTTTGGGTGATAGTAGACCGGTTGATAAAGTCAGCACATTTTATTCCAGTGAGGACTACTTATACAGCTGAGGCGTATGCGAGGATCTTCGTTCGGGAGATAGTTCAACTTCACGGAGTCCCGGATACGATCATGTCGGATCGAGGATCGGTTTTCACTTCGCATTTTTGGAGGAGTTTTCAGGATTCATTTGGCAGCAAGCTATCTTATAGCAGTGTATTCCACCCACAGACGGATGGTCAGACGGAGAGGGTGAATCAGGTGTTGGAGGACATGTTACGGGCATGTGTCATTGACTTCCAAGGTAGCTGTGAGGATCATATTCCACTAATAGAGTTCGCTTATAACAACAGTTATCAAGCGACGATCGGTATGGCCCCGTATGAGGTATTGTACGGGAGACCCTGTAGATCACCGATATGTTAGGCCGAGCCGGAGGATAGCTTGATGCTTGGGCCAGAGCTTGTGAGGCAAACTACTGAGAAGGTAGCATTGATCAGGGAGCGGATTCTAGCCGCTCAGAGTCAGCAGAAGAGCTATGTAGATAAGAGGCGAAGACCCCTAGAGTTGGGATTTGGTTATGCTGAGGGTATCACCTATGAAAGGCGTACAACGATTCGGGAGGAGAGGGAAGCTTGTACCAAGATATATTAGACCTTTCTGGATTTTAGAGCGCATTGGAGTTGTGTCATACAGACTGGATCTTCCAACAGCTATGTCTAGTATACACAATGTGTTCCATATCTCTATGCTCAAGAAGAACTTGCATGATGAGGAGCAGCAGCGAGTGCTGGGGACACTGGAGGTTGAGTTTCGGGATGATTTGACTACTATTGAGATTCCAGTGTCTATACTTGCTAGAGAAGATAAGAGACTTAGGAATAAGGTGATTTCATTGGTGAAAGTTCAATGGAACCGAAGTGGAGTTGAGGAAGCTTCTTGGGAGAGCGAGGAAGACATGCGACGCGACTACCCACACTTGTTTGAGTAGGTAAATTAATTTAATTAAAGTATTTATGATGTGAATTCTTACTTGTATATTTATATATGTATCTTAATATGTATATTTAACACTAGAATGAGGGTATTTTTACTTAATTCTTAATCTTTCGGAACACACAGTATATATATATGGGGGGTTCCTTGTTTGGATTTTTCGCCCGACGTACTAGTTTCGTTAGATTAGGGGTTGAGTAAGAATATTATCATTTTAGATCGTTAAGTATGAATATCACTACATGCTTATCTAGAGCTTAATATTTTGAAATGTGTATGTGTGCGGGTTGGATTGGACCTTGGTGTGCTTTTCAAGTACCATTATGAGTTAGATATGATTTTTGAATTTTGAGGACGAAATTCTTTTAAGGGGGGAAGAATGTAAGACCCCATAGATTTTGATAATTTATATATGTGATTATTAGTGAAAAATAATATTTGTTTATGACAAATATCTTTATGACATGGTTGTGCATGAAAACAAGCGTGTTAATCTTATGAGAATGTATATATGCATCAGTTATGAGGTTGAGTTGCAAATTTGCAAACCATGTGCAGCAGAGTCAAAAAATCTAGTTTTTAGCTCATGAGTCGACCCATAGCTCATCACGAGTCGACTCATCTGGTTGAGTCGACCCATGACTATCATGAGTCGACTCATGATATCAACTCCCATTGTCAAAAGTCTCTGCTGAGTCGACTCATCATCCTATGAGTCGACCCATGAGTCATGAGTCGACTCATGACAGTCATGAGTCGACTCATCGAGGGTTTTCTGGTTCTTGTGGATCGGGTTTGTTTGGGTTTTGGGTCGGGTTTTAACTGTTTATATATATTCTCCTCTACCCGAAAACACCTCTTTTCATCAGTTCTCCCCAGAGAAACCCTAGCCTCCTCTCCCCCTCAAAACCCTAGTTTGTTTTTGGGCATTTTTGGGAGATTTTCGGGGGATTTAAGCAGCTCCTTGTGGTCTACAGCGAGGGGAATCGTTCTTCAATACATCTGAGGCGAGTAACATCTCACCTAATCTCTTTTCTATGTTTTTATCAGTTTATAAACGTTTTTCATAAGTTTTATTGAGCCTAAGACTTATTTTCAAGTATAAATCAATGTTCTTATTAGTGTAAATACTAGAAATCATGTGTTTCAGATTTTAAATCCCCATCAACGAGTTTTTGATGAAAACCTAGATCTGGGAATTTATTTAAGAAAATCAAAATATGAGTTTTATTTTGATTAAATGCTCTCACTCATGTTTAAGGATTAAATATTAAATCTAACATGCAAATGTTCGTATCTCATGCTAGATATGAATTTTTTTTCACAGTTTTGTAGTTTAGAATTGATAGTTATGAAGGTGTAAATAAGTGTATTGGAAGTATGGAACGAGATGACGTGTTGCAATTGTGAAATAACCAGTTTTTAGCTCGTGAGTCGACTCATGACTCATCATGAGTCTGCTCATCAGGCTGAGTCGACCCATGACTATTATGAGTCGACTCACAAAGTCAATTCCTGTTGTCAAAAATGTCTGCTGAGTCGACTCGCCAGCTTATAAGTCGACCCATGAGTCATGAGTTGACTCATAGCTGGTCAAGAGTCGACTCGTCGAAGTTTTTCCTGTTTCGTTTGTGTTTCTGCTTGATCACCTGCTATGCTTATACATTCATATAGTATTCATATATTCGAGGGTGTTGTTTATCATTTTTTTGAATATGAGAAGTCACCACGTTTATCAGGTATTTAATTTTAGTGGTTATGATTATATCTACACACGTAAAATGACATTCCTGACACAAGCTTAGATCTGTACAGCAAGGCATGTACAAGAATAGGATATGTATCTCTTTATCATTTGTATTCCATAGTTCATGCACATAGTCCTTGTGTTGGACAATAATCCATTAAAGTCCTCGTGTTGGACTATAATCCATTAAAGTTCTCGTGTTGGACTATAATCCATTAAAGTCTTTGTGTTGGACTAAAATCCATCAAAGTCCTCGTGTTGGACTATAATCCATTACAGTCTTATGTTGAAAAATTGCTAAACCTTGAGTATGTTTCTTAACCGAGTTTGGAACACGACATATTATATGAGGCTAGGACATGATTGCTACCTAGGCTGGATATGTCTCTTATTATAACTTTGACGTGTTTACGTTTATCGGTAGAGATGTATTTGTTTTCTTTTCTTTATCGTTTCCTGTATTAGACTTCGGGTTTGGTATTTAGGAATTTACAATTTGAGATACAATGTATATACATGAGTGTTTCCTTGTTTGGATTATTTCGCTCGACGTACCTACGCTCGTGTTGTAATGTCCTAAGTACCGAAAGCCATTATTGTTATGATAAATGATCTTATATTATTATGTATTATTTGTATTTTCATATACAATGAGCCCTATCCCTTAGGGTTGGTTGTGATGTTGCTCTCTAGCGGTTTAACGCTCGTTGTCCCTCCCCCTTTCAGGTAACGAGCCAGGAGCCCGGAGAGTCGCAGGTTGAGGGCGATCCTTATTAGCGCCTTTTATCCTCTTATTAGATGTATTTCATTTTGTACTCCACTTGAGACATTTTTAGACTTTAGAGATTTATATTCTAGAGTTGTAAAGGCTGTGTGCCGTATTTCATGTATCAAATGTTATGTACTTTGAGACATGTTGAGATCTCCAGACTATTATTATTCATCTCAGACATTGGCTATGTATTCCAGCCTATTTGGTTGAGATGTATTAATTCGAGTTCTATCATTTCATCATGTATTTATTGTAAAAAATTTTACTTGCTTTGTACCTACACCTGTCGTTGACTCCACTAGAGAGATAGTAATTGTGATGGTGAAACAAGTTATTGCACAGTGTGGCGCATGGCAGGTTTGACATTTCTGGTTTCACCTCGGATTGCAGCCTTTGTGAACCTAGGGGCGTCACAGAACTTGTGCACATACAAAACTTACAGCATTATATTTTGCTTCAGTTGTTGATAATGATACTGAATTTTGCTTTTTACTAAACCTAGATACAAGTGAATATCTTAAGAAATGACATGTACCACTTGTACTTTTTCTATCAGATTTGCATCCGGCAAAATCAGCATCAATATATGATAATAAATCAAATGTGTTATTCTTTGGATAAAATAAACCAAAATTCATAGTATCTTTAAGACATCTAAAAATTCTTTTTACTGCTTTAAGGTATGACTCTTTAGGATTAGATTGAAATCTTGCACATAAATAAACACTAAATATAATATCAGGTCTACTAGCTATAATGTAAAGAAGTGATCCAATCATTTCTCGATAAAGCTTTTGATCAACATTCTTCCCATTTTTATCTTTGTTAAGTAATGTAGTTGTAATCATTGGTGTTGGTTTTCTAGTAGTGTTTTCCAATCCAAAGCGTTTGAGTAATTCTTTAGCATATTTGCTTTGGTTGATGAAAATTCCTTCTTTTAATTATTTAATTTGATGTCCAAGAAAGAAGTTGAGTTCACCCATGCGACCCATTTCAAATTCATCATGTATTGTCTTAGCAAACTCTTGATAAAGATCATTATTAGTAGATTCAAAAATAATATTATCTATATATATTTGAATTAATAGTATATCTTTATTTATTTTCTTAATAAATAGTGTAGAATCAACTTTCCTAATTTCAAATCCGAAAGTTAAAAGAAAGTTTTTAGTCTATCATACCAAGCACGGGGTGCTTGTTTAAGATCATATAAAGCTTTCTTAAGTTTGAAAACATGGTTTGGAAAACTTTCATGTTTAAATCCGGGAGGTTGTACTACAAAAAATTCTTCTTTAATAAAACCATTTAAAAATGCGCTTTTAACACCCATTTGATATAATTTAAAGTCCATAAAATATGCAAATGTAAGTAAAATTATTATAGATTCTAAACGAGTAACCGGTGCATAGGTTTCATCGTAATCAATACATTCTTCTTGATTATAACCTTGTGCACCCAATCTTGCTTTGTTTCTAATAACTTGTCTAGATTCATCCAATTTATTTCAAAATATCCATTTGGTTCCTATAATAGATTTATCTTGAGGTCTAGGTACAAGATCCCAAATGTTATTTCTTGTAAATTGGTTAAGTTTCTCTTGCATAGCAATTATCCAAAAATCATCTTTACATGCTTCTTTTATATTTTTAAGTTCTATTGTTGAAACAAATGTAGCATGTGTAAATAAATTTAATTGTGATCTAGTTTGTAAACCACGAGAAATATCACCTATGATCAAATCACATGGATGATTTCTAACATCTACAAATGCTTTAGGTAAAACATTAGTATCATTAGTATTATCATCAACAATAGGAGGTGATTGTTTAACAAAATTATCATCATCATGATTGTTATTATTATTATTAGAATTTGAATTAGATTCATCAAAAGAAACATGTAAGAATTCTTTTATTGTAGAAGTCTTTTTATTAAAAGTTCTATAAGATTTACTATTCATAGAATAACCTACAAAAATACCTTCATCTGATTTAGAATCAAATCTGTCTAAGTTTCCTTTTGTATATAACATATATATAGCATTTACATCCAAATACTTTAAAATAAGAAACTTTGGGAATGCGATTGAAAAATAATTTAAAACTTATTTTATTTAAAATAGGTCTTAACAAAATTTTATTTTGAACATAACATGTAATATTTATTGCTTTTGCCCAAAAATACTTAGGTAGATTAGACTCAACTAACATTGTTCTAGCACATTCTTGTAAAGTTCTATTTTTTCTTTCAACAACTTCATTTTGTTGTGGAGTGTAAGGAAATAAAAATTCATGTGAAATACCATTTTATTACAAAAATTAGAAAATAATTTATTTTCAAATTCACCACCATGATCACTTCTAATAGTGACAATAGTAGTGGATTTTTGATTTTGTATCTTTTTACAAAATGTAGAAAACTCATCAAAAGAATCATTCTTATGTTTTAAAAACATGACCCATGTATATCTATAATAATCATCAACAATGACAAATGCATATCTACTTTCATTTAAAGATGCAATTCTAGAAGGACCAAATAGATCCATATGTAATAATTCTAATGGTCTACTTATAGAAACAACATCTTTAGATTTGAAAGAAGATTTAAGCATTTTTCCTTGCTTACATGCGTCACAAAAATGATTTTTCTTATTTATAATTTTAGGTAAACCATTTGCTAAATTATTTTTAGAAATACGTGAAATACTTTTTAAATTAATATGTCCACATATTCTATGCCATAATAATGAATCATCTATTGATGTAACTAAACAATGATCATTTGAATAAAAATTCATGGATAAAACATATATATCTATTTTTCTAAAACCTTTTAACGAGATATTTGTTAAATCATGATCATATATAAGACATAAATCTTTTTAAAATATGATTTTAAAATTCTTATCACATAGTTGACTTATACTTAGAAGATTATATTTTAAACCATCTACTATTAAAATATTATCTATTAGAGGTTTGTCAATGTTACCTACTGTACCAATACCTATTACTTGACCTTTATTTTTGTCTCTAAATGTAATTGTGCCTCCCTCTTTGTATTGAATTGAAGACAACATTTGAGAGTTTCTGGTCTTGTGTTTGAAATATCCACTATCTAGTATCCACTTTTCTTTTTGAGGTACCTGAAAATTAGACATTTAAGCATTAAGTACCCTTTTATGTTAGGTCCATTAGATTAGCACGTAAGATACCAAATCCATTTGGAATTTGGTTTTCCTTTGTTAACATAAATATAATTATTTCATTTGCATATGTTTTTCTTAAAATTTAAAATATAAGTATTTCTTTCATGCATACTAACATTTTTAGGCACCCAAATGAATATAGATAAAGCATGATTATTTTTATCATGAATTTTCCTTATTAATAGTGCATGGAATTTTCTCACATTGTTATTCATAGAATATGATGCATGATTTGTATTAGAAATATTTTCATACTTCATACGAACATATCCTAAACTAAATTTTTGACTAGAAGACTTTTGAATAGATAACAAATCATTTAAGTCTTTTTTTCCTTCATTAAACTTCTTTACATTTAAGAATAACTCTTCATATTTAAGTTTAAGTGAAGACATGTTCTTATCTAAATCTAAAATTTTATTTTTTATAATGTTACATTTAGATTTAAGATAGACATTATTTTCAGTTAATAACCTATTTTCAGCAAATAATTTATCATTTAATTCCTTTAATTCTTCAATTTGTGAAGAATTTGAGGAAACTAATTCTAAGTTTAATCTATCATTTTTATTTTTTAATATCTTATAATTAGTATTTAAATCCTTAAACTTAATATAAAGTTCATTAAAGGCATCTAAAAGATCTTCATTATCTAAAGAATCATTTATTTCATCTTGTGCCATAAAACACATGTGAGCGGATTCTTCTCTTTATTCTTCTTCTCTGAAGAGGATGAATCGTCGCTATCATCCTAAGTCACCGTCATAGTCTTCTTCTTCTTCTTCTTGAAGTTGTTTGAGTTGTTAGAATTTGTGGACTTTGACGTTGACTTGAGTAGCGGACAATCATTCTTTATATGACCTAGCTTATTACAATTGAAACACAAAGAAGAGTTATTAGTATTCTTAAATTTATTTGATTTGAACTTACCTTTCTTAAAAAATTGTTTGAATTTCTTAGTAATCATTGCAATATCCTCATCATCTTTGTCAGATTCATCGATATCGGAGGATGCATTGAAGGCAAGTATTTTCATCTTTTTTGGTTCGTCATCCTTCTTTCTATCTTTAATTTGAACTTCATATGCCATCAAATTTTCAATAAGATTTTCTACGACGAGAGTTGATAGATCGTTAGCTTCTTTAATCGCCGTAGTCTTCTTCTCTCATTCTAGAGTTAGTGCTCATAGGATTTTTCTTACCATCTTAACTTGAGTATATTTTTTGCCAAGTCCAATCAAGGAGTTAGTAATATCTGTTAACCTTGTGAACATCTCCATGATGGATTTATTCACTTTCATCTTAAATAGTTCAAACCTGTGAACAAGAATAGAAATTATTGTTTCTTTAACTTTGTTAGTTCCTTCATGTGCAACCTCAAGAGTGTGCCAAATTTGATGTGCTGATGTAGAGGTAGACACTCGATTGAATTCGTTCTTGTCCAAGGCACAAAACAGTGCATTCATCGCTTTAGAGTCCATATTTACATTTTTCCTTTGAACAACCGTCCATTCAGTGTAAGGAGTGGTAGGCTTTGCAAATTCTGTCTCTATAATATTCCATAGATCGTAGCCAAAAGATTGGAAGTATATCCTTATCCGGTGCTTCTAATAGTTGTAATTTGTGCCGTTAAAGAGAAGTGGTCGCTATGTGGAATGTCTTTGAATTGTGATGTATTTGTTATATTTATGATGTCATCATTCACCTTGCTCTGATACCAAGTGTAGGATCTGATCTAATACACACTAAAACACTAGAGAGGGGTGAATAGTGTTCTTTTAAAATTTATACAAAGTATATTATAAATTACAAGATAGATAGCAACAACCACAGAAAATCATAATCACAAACACAAGTTTTTATACTGGTCCCACCTCCCCGGTGTACATTCAATCCCTAAACAAATCCCGCTTGAAAGTTCCACTGTGATTTTAAAACTATTACAAAATCAAAAAGAAAACCTGACTAATTTGCAAGACTATACAAATTGCACACAATCTATTCACCAAGAGATCACAACTCTTGCACCCGAGAGAACTTTCCTTGAATCAACAACACAGTACCTATAAGCCTTGAATGTGTAGTGATGTGTAGCAGTGGCTTTAGAAACTTTTTACCTTAATACTTTGAATAGGGGATGAAGATCAAAGGCTATTTCAGAAGTCACGTTTCTCAACACTTAGACAAAAATATAAATTTTAGAACTCTTGAGAATGCACAAATGTTAAAGCTTATGGATAGGAATGAATGGTGCAAATTTCAGAACTTATAACCTATTTATAACCCTTGAAAAGATAAGTTTTTAAAGCCAACTAATGGATAAAAAATGGCCATAAACAGTCACAATACAAACTTAAAATGTTAGAAAAATTGTCTCTGTAGTCGACTATAACTCCTAGTAGTTGACTACACTGAGTTCAAACAGATTCTATGTAGTCGGGATTTTTCTTAGTAGTCGAATACTTTGGTTATTAGCCGACTACACTGTAATAACAGAAAGTCTGGAATTCAGATTCAAAGCTTAGTAGTCGACTATACTGTCTAGTAGTCGACTACACTGTAATTTGATAGAAACTTGAAAATTGAATTTAACCTTAGTAGTCGACTACATATAGTCATTAGTCGACTACAATGTACTTTTACAGAACCTTGAAAATCTGTTTAAGTCTTAAGTAGTCGACTACACTGTATATTAGTCGACTACACTGTTATTTAACAGAAACTTGAAATTATGTCTAAGGCATGAGTAGTCGACTACTATTGTCAATAGTCAACTACACTGTCAAATGATGGGAACTTAATATATTGATCAGTGTGCATGTAGTCGACTATAAATTGATGAGGCATAAACATGTACCAAAAATGTTACAAGTGCACAACCTTGTCAAGTTATAGTATAAAGATATCGATCTCACGTGGAAGGAGTTTTGTAGGAGAAAATATAAAATTGGTTCTTATGTTGTGTGCGTGACAAATAAGAGTGATGAATGAATGTGATTATGAAGAGATTAAGAGAGTGAAAATGATATTGTGTAAATAGGCACAATATGTAAGTGAGAGTAAGTGTGACAATGAATGAATGATTTTTACAAGGAGAGATGAATAAAATCAAGAATCATAAAGGAAAATTTAAAAATAAAAAGAAAATTCAAGAAGGTAAAGATGGCGGATCCAATTAAAGATATGGGTAATCTAGAATTGAATCCACTTCTTAGAAAATAATGATTCCCTAGAGGATTCTAGCCTAAAGGCAAATCAAAGAAAATAAAAATAAATAAATAAACTAAACTCAAGAGGGTTCTAGCCTCAAGGTGAATAGTATAAGAAATTAAAATCTAAATATAAAATAAATTACAAAATCTAAACTATAAAATAAATTATAAGAATTAAATACAAGAAAATAAATCTACTCTATAAGCATGAAATGAATCTAAGGCAAGAGGGTTCTAGCCTCTTGGCTATTTAAACAAGAAAATAAAATCTAATTACAAGCATGAAAATAAATCTAAACTAATAAGCAATAAAAGAGAAATAACCAAAACAAACCTTCAAATTAATCTCCATCTCCATCTTCATCTTCATCATCCAACAAATAGAAGAAAAGAAAAATTTAAAGTGGTAAAAAATTCTTTTATTAATTGTAAAAAAAAGTTACAAATTTGAAAGGACTTCTCAATTAAGAGTAGCTCTCCTCTCTAAATAGAGTTACAAAAATTTTCACACCTCTAACCCCTCACTCTCTACCCCTATTTATAGTAAACAACAATGAATAAAAGCCCTTGGATGAAGACTTAAGCCCTAAGGAATCATTTTTAGCCTTTGAGCTTTTGGGCTTGGATTCTTAGGCTTTTTGCTTGTTTTTTTCATTAATTCAATGTGCTTTTGTTGAAAGAAGAGATATTGGGCTTTATTCTTCATTGACCGTCAAATTCTTTCCATAATTACTTATCCAGTGCAAAAATTCAGGTTGTGCTTCTTTGTATGAATATTTGTTCATGATATGTTCTGATTTCAGAGATATCATAAATATAAAGGTTATAGATCTCGTTCTTAGTTTTCCAAAGAATGTTTATTTAACCAATTCCGAGTTGATACGAGAGAGATATGACCAAAACACCAAACATTACCGAAATGTCCATATTGTATAATTTGTTTCCTTTTTCACAAAACTTCTTCATTTATTCATTGATGGTATATTTATTTATTTTTTGGGCTTTTGGGCTTGTTGCTTGTATTCTTCATTAAATCTTTAGGGCTTTTGTTGAGAGAAGTGATCTTGGACTTTTATTCTTTATTAACCTACAATTAAAAGATAAAAATAATTATTTGTGATATATTTATTCATTAAAAATAAATAATGAGTGTATAAAATATAATAAAAATATGATTATCAAATACCCCACACCTAAACTTTTACTAGTCCTCTAGCAAAAAAAGAAAAGAAAACCTAACTCACTTTCGCAGGAATCGCGGTTGTATTTAGCGCATACAACAAGCCTTTAAACCCCTAGGTTACCCTAGTGGACGAGTTGTAGTCTCGTGAGGGTTTGTAGCGAATATACCCACAAAACTCGGTCATCTTACCAAATTAAAGAAGTTAGTCAATAACTAAATTTACTTGATAATTTTAGACAATCTAATTGAATCTAGTTATTACTCAAGAAAATGGTTTTATAAATAACTCTAAGGTAAATTTCTAAGAAAATCTTCTCATTATAGCAATACAAAACCAAGCCAAACTTAGAAATTTAATTTAAAAGTTTTGAAAAGAACATGCTAACTCTTTGTTTTAAATAATTTTCAAGTTGCTTGATCTAAAATATTTTCCAAGACCATATATACAAATATAACTATAAAACATTTATTGGTTTCTTTCTTTTTTTTATAATATTTTTAACTCTTTCTTCCTTGGTGATTTTTTTTCTACTTTAACGGGCTTTCTAAGTGACCATTTAACGAGTTTTAGGCCAATGGATCTCAACCTAATTGGGCTTAGGTCATTAAATATGGAAATACTCATTGGGCTTAATTACTCGGTCAGTTTAGGCTTTATAAGATAGAATCACCTTGGATTCAAGAGATTTTTTTTTCTTTTTCTTTTGGTGCCTATTTTTCGCACTCTTCTTTTGCAAATTTTTTTTAATATGTATATATATATTCTAAAAATATGTAAATCAAGACACTTTGAAAAATTATTTTCAACTCTAAGCTGAGCATGCATAAATTCTATTATTTTAAATAAAAATCTAAGTTAAGGCTTAAATAAAGTATACTATTTTGAAAATCATTTCTTAAGAAATTTATTTAGAGATATCATAAAAGGTAAACTTAATTAAATAACAAACTAGGGATTAAAAAATTTAAAATTTATCAAATAAATTAATTATTACATAACTCTATCAATTTGGCAAGTGACAATATTTTTATAATTTTTTTTCAAAAAATAAAACTAAAAAGATAAAATAAAGAGAAAAAATAACTAATTTCCACCCACACACCTAAATTTTGCATTGTCCTCAATGTAAACTCTATGATGCACAAGTAAAACAGATAAGAAGTGAAGTACTTACATTTGATCAGCTGATAAAAATCTACAATTACTTTTGGTTTGAGGAGGATAGAATCAAAAATTTATTCTTCTTTTTTTCTCTTTTCTTTTTTTACAATTGAATAAGAAACTCTCAAATGAGAGAAGAATAAATTCTTTTTATTATTCTGAAATAAATAAAACAAATAATATAGAATAAAGTGTTCAATATGAAAAGCTCGTATTCTACATTGAATCCTACCTTATTGTTGAAAATTGTTCCCCATATTTTAAATAAATTCATAATGATATAATCAATAATGTAAAATTCCAAGCATTTCGGGGTGTTCAATAATTCTTGCAAAGTAAGGTAGGTATTATTGGTGTCATACATTTTGTATTTCTTAATGAACTTAGACTCTTGTACTGTGAAGTTTTGTTTTCTAACAACCAATTCTTCTGTAGCATTTTCCTCAACCCCCCAAGATTCATGATTGAGTTCTGAAAATTTGGTTGTTGATTATTCTCCAAGAATCTAAGTTTATCAAGAAAGAGTTCTTCAAAATTTAATTCAAAGCAGCAAATGTTTAACACGGTTTCATTATTCTCGAGGACCTGATCTGCTATTTCTAAAATTTCCAACTCCTCACCAAAAAATTCCTCAAAACTCAAATCAGACTCTTTTTTTACTTCTTCTTCTTCTGATCTTTCCTGAATGTAATTTATTTCTTGAGGCTGATTATTTGGTTGGTCCCCTGGATTAAAAATATTAAGATCAGCCGTCAAATTCCCAAAGGACAGCTTTATTTGACCAGTTCTACAGTTGATGAGAGCATTAAAAGTGGCTAAGAATGGTCATCCTAAGATAACAGGTGTCTGTCATTTGGGATTGGAAACAGGTTGTGTTTCCAAGACTACAAAATCTACTGGAAAAATAAAATCTCAAACCTTAATCAGAACATCCTCTAACTCACCCATAGGGACCTTGACAGATCTATCAGCCAATTGTAAAGTGCATCTGGTTGGGTTCAGTACACCTAGACCCAATTGCTGGTAGACTGAATATGGAAGCAAATTGACACTAGCCTCTAAGTCTAAAAGCGCCTTATCAATATGAGTATTACCAATGATACATGAAATGATGGGGGAACCTGGATCTTTATGTTTCAAAGGTATGGGATTTGATAGCATTTCACTGATATTAGCAGCTAAAAAGACTTTCTTTGGAACATTTATTCTCCTCTTCTTAGTGCATAATTCTTTTAAAAATTAACATAAGATGGAATTTGT
This sequence comes from Asparagus kiusianus, assembly GCA_022839385.1. Classification (NCBI taxonomy): domain Eukaryota; kingdom Viridiplantae; phylum Streptophyta; class Magnoliopsida; order Asparagales; family Asparagaceae; genus Asparagus; species Asparagus kiusianus. Next base: position 82,912 of record BQKN01066504.1, read on the forward strand.
TCAATTACATCTAAGTGAGGAATGTTTACCTTAACCTGCTTGAATGTGTCTAGGATCTTCTCCTCCTGAGGAGAGTGTTTCCTAGGCCTGAGTCTATCTGGAAAGGGAGCAACCGGCCTAAATCTATCAAAAGCAGGCTCAGGTTCGGGTTCAGGTTCTTGGTCATCTGAGGGGGGTGATTGTTGAATAGATTCATCAGAAGGAGAAGGAATTTGTACAGGATTAAGAGTTTGACTTGGAGGAGTTCTCACTTGATTATCGACCTGTCTACCTGATCGAAGTGAATAGATTGCATTCACTTGGGCTTCATAGGATGAACTGTATCCTGTGTCCTTAGGGTTGACCATGGGTTGACTCGAAAATTTTCCTTTCTCTCTTTCACTCACGGCACTAGCTAGTTGACCAAGTTGGGATTCTAATCTAGCTATAGCTTGAGTGTTGGAGTTCAGCATTTGTCCGGTTGATTGCATAAAGGAATTCAGAGTGCTGGACGTTTGAGTCAACATATTCGTGGTTTGAGTGGAGGCCTTAATTATGGTTTCCAAACCCTTTTCCAAGATATTAAGACGTTTATCCTGATCTGGATTGTGAGGACTTTGAATTACAGCTTGATGAAAAGGAAACTGATTTTGATGTGGCAGATTGGGTTGTTAAAATTATGCATAAGAATTGAAAGGAACTGTGTTCCCCCTAGGAAAGTGTTGGTTTGAAGTGGGATTGAAAATTTGATTCCCTTGGAGACTTCCTTGATTCCATACGAAATTAGGATGATTTCTCCAACCTGGATTGTAGGTTGGAAAAAATGGATCATTCATTGGATGTTGGAATGCAGCGTTCATCTATTCTAATGAATGGTTGTTTCCTAGGAGAGGGCATTCCTCTGAAACGTGGGCAGGAGATTGACAGTTATGACTACCTGGGATAGAAACTTGATTAATTTGAGCTGGAGTTCGTTCCTTAATTTCTAAGGCTTCTAACCTTCACAGAATTGTCGCCATCTTTGCTTCGGAGGCAATGTTCGACTCTAAGGAAAGACCACTAAATTTAGGTTGGAAAACTGACGAAACCATGTCATCACAATGTTCCCATTGAATGGTTTTCTAAGAAAGACTGTCTAAAAACTCCCAAGCTTGATCAGCATTTTTCCTCATGAAATCCCGTGGAACATTGACTCTAAGAAAGTTTTTGCAGAATAATCTAATCCTTCATAAATTATTTGGTACAATCGCCATTTTTCTAAACCGTGATGAGGACATTGGATGAGAAGATCTTAAAATCGGTCAAAATACTTCCAAAAAGGTTCTCCCGGGATAATTTTAAAATTCATGATATTGTTTCTTAGCTTTACCATTTTATGGATAGGAAAAAATTTCTTAAGAAAAACGGTGATAAATTCTTCCCAAGTTATGATGGAATTTATGGGTAAGCTATACAGCCATTTTTTGCTTTGTCTTTGAGAGCAAATAGAATAAATCTGAGTTTGATCGCATCTTCTATTAATTCTCTCATTTTAATCATAATACATACTTTCTCAAATTCTAAGATAAAAATATAAGCATCTTTAGTTTCATTTCCTAGGAATTTAGGAAGCATGTTTATGTAATGTGGTCGAAGCTCAAAATTTATTCCATTTGTTTCGGGGAGTCTAATGCAAGAGGAGATTACATTCCTAATGGGATAGCACATATCTTGAAGAACAGGTGGATTAGGATACGCCATTTGTATGATTGGTTCAAAGCGAATTAATCGATGTGTATTATCCTTAATCCACATTTGCATACACCAAAACTATTTCTTTTTATACCTTTTTTTTAATAAAAGTTAGTTCTTTTTTTATGAGGAGAGAATGGGAAAAGAGGAAAATCCTAACTAAAACAAATCAAAAATCAATCACTTTTCAATCACTCTAACTCTAGGGTTAAGCCTAACTCAACTAGACTAGCTCCTAACCAAAAACTCCTAAAGTAAAAAGATTAAAGTTTGACCTGGGTAGTTAGCCAGGTAAGGATAGTACTAGAGGGTGATCAAAGATCAATTAAGTACCTTGTTCCTTACGGAGCGCTTTACGTAACCCCTAAACCTTATCTTAGACACCAACTAATCCAAAAAAACTTAAACCGGTTCACTTAAGCATTATTTGTTCCTTATTGAGCTCGAATCCTTAGGGGCAACGTCTAATGAATTTTATTAGGCTTGGGTGATGTAGTGAGGAATTAGTGATTTTTGGGCTAAGGAAAGGGTAATGAAATCCCTCACCTTATTTTGATTATGGGGTTTTGCCCTTAAAAATATTTTTAAGTGTGCCAAATCAAGATGCTCAAATCACTTGGTAAATTCCTACTAATAATATGAAATGCAACCCTATGAATTAAATGCAACTAAAAATGATGGAAAAAAAATCTTTTTTTTAATTAGGGTTAACAATCAACAAATGAGAAGGCGGGAAATTGTTTTGATTTATTATCTTGTTAGTTAATGTCCAAGTGAAAGGTGAATTTTATTATGGTTGACAAAAAATAAAATCTATTTTTTATAAGTCCTAATTGTCTCTAATTGTGAAGAAGTAGCTAAAGGGTGGAATTAAAAATTCTAGAAAGAAGAGTTACCTACAAGCAAATCTTCAAATCCTAGTTCTCTTATCCGTGATCTTCAAGCTCCAAGCGTTTCCTTCACAATAAACACACAAATTAAAGAACCAAAATAATTAAAACCTACTTAAGCACCGTCCCCGACAACGGCGCCAAAAACTTGATGCGACATAAACACGTACTAAAATTGTTGTAAGTGCACAACCGTGTCAAGTTATAGTATAAAGATATCGATCCCACGAGGAAGGTGTTTTGTAGGAGAAAATTTAAAATCGATTCTTATGTTGTGTGCGTGACAAATAGGAGTGATAAGTGAATGTGATTGTGAAGAGATTAAGAGAGTAAAAATGATAGTGTGTAAATAGGTACAAAATGTAAGTGAGAGTAAGTGTGACAATAAATGAATGATTTTCACAAGGAGAGATGAATAAAATCAAGAATCAAAAAGGAAAATTCAAGAATAAAAGAAAATTCAAGAAGGTAAAGATGACGAATTCAATTAAAGATATGGATAATCTAGAATTGAATCCACTTCTTAGAAAATGGTGATTCCCTAGAGGGTTCTAGCCTAAAGGCAAATTAAAAAAATAAAAATAAACAAAAAGAAATGCTAAACCCAAGAGGGTTCTAGCCTCAATGTGAATAGTACAAGAAATTAAACTCTAACTACAAAATAAATTATAAAATCTAAACTATAAAATAAATTACAAGAATTAAATACAAGAAAATAAATCTACTCTATAAGCATGAAATAAATCTAAGGCAAGAGGGTTCTAGCCTCTCGGCTATTTAAACAAGAAAATAAAATCTAATTACAAGCATGAAAATAAATCTAAACTAATAAGCAATAAAAGAGAAATAACCAAAATAAACCTTCAAATTAATCTACATCTTCATCTTCATCATCCAACAAAGAGAAGAAAACAAAATTTTAAAGTGGTGAAAAATTCTTTTATTAATTGTAACAAAAAGTTACAAATTTGAAAAGCCTTCTCAATTAAGAGTAGCCCTCCTCTCCAAATGGAGTTATAAAAATTTTCACACCTCTAACCCCTCACTCTCTACACCTATTTATAGTAAACAACAATGAATGAGAGCCCTTGGATGAAGACTTAAGCCCTAAGGAATCATTTTTAGCCTTTGAGCTTTTGGGCTTGGATTCTTGGGTTTTTTGCTTGTTTTTTTCATTAATTCAATATGCTTTTGTTGAAAGAAGAGATATTGGGCTTTATTCTTCATTGACCGTCAAATTCTTCCCATAATTACTTCTCTAGTGCAAAAATTCTGATTGTGCTTCTTTGTATGAATATTTGTTCATGATATGTTCCGATTTCAGAGATATCATAAATACAAAAGTTATAGATCTCATTCTTAGTTTTCCAGAGAATGTTTATTTAACCAATTTCAAGTTGATACGAGAGAGATATGGCTAAAACACCAAATATTACCGAAATGTCCATATTGCATAATTTGTTTCCTTTTTCACAAAACTTCTTCATTTATTCATTGATAGTATATTTATTTTTTTAGGCTTTTGGGCTTGGACTTTTGGGCTTGTTGCTTGTATTCTTCATTAAATCTTTAGGGCTTTTGTTGAGAGAAGTGATCTTGGACTTTTATTCTTCATTAACCTGCAATTAAAACATAAAAAAATTATTAGTGATATATTTATTCATTAAAAACAGATAATAAGGGTATAAAATTATAATAAAAATATGATTATGAAATACCCCCACACCTAAACTTTTGCTAGTCCTCTAGCAAAAAAAGAAAAGAAAACCTAACTCACTTTCGCAGGAATCGTGATTGTATTTAGCGCATACAACAAG
>BQKN01066504.1:102328-121460 GCA_022839385.1 Asparagus kiusianus
TTCCCCCCCCCCCCCCCCCCCTCTAGGGTCTTTCAATTGGTATCAGAGCGAGGTCTCTACTTGTGTTAGGCTTAAAACCCTTAGAGGAAAGATCATCATGGAGGGATCAATGAACATGCATATGCTAGAAGGACAATCAACCACTAGACCTCCCCTCTTCACTGGTAGTAACTTTGCATATTGGAAAGCTAGGATGAGAATATATTTACAATGCATTGATCTTGACATCCTAGATATTGTTGAAAAGAAATATGTGAAGAAGCCAAGTAGTAGTATGGATGAGCATGAGAGAGAGCTAGCCAACCTAAACATCAAGGCCGTGAATGCACTAATTTGTGGTCTCACCCCCAATGAGTACAAGAGAGTTTCTACGTGTGCAACCGCACATGAGATTTGGGAGAAATTATGCATCACCCATGAGGGAACCCCCCAAGTGAAAGAATCTAAGATTAGTGGTCTCATGCATGATTATGAATTGTTTAAAATGCTTCCAAATGAGTCTATTGATTCTATGTTCTCTCGGTTTACTAACATTGTTAATGAATTGCATGGTCTTGACAAGGTTTTGGAGAATCAAGAAATGTGTTACAAGATTCTTCGCTCTTTGACGTCGGCTTGGGAACCTAAAGCTACGGCCATCGAAGAAGCCCATGATCTCTCAACTCTCACTATTGATGGACTTATCGGGAAACTTAAGGTTCATGAGAAGAAGGTCAAGGAAAAGGAAGAAGGACCCTCAAAGGCAACCGAGGAACCACCACAAAAATCAAAGTCCATCACTCTTAAGGGAGCTATTGATGATTCATCCTCCTCAGATAGTGAAGTTGATATCTCTAGAGAAGTGGCATACCTCTCTAGAAGTATATCAAGATTGATTAAAATGAACAAAAATTTTAAAAATCGATCTAACAACAAATTCTCTCCTCGTATAGGTAAATGCTTCGAATGCAACGAACCGGGTCACCAAGCCAAGGATTGTCCCAAGCTTAAAGAAAAGTATTTGAAATACAAGAAGAAGAAGGCAATGTACGCCGGATGGGATGAATCCGAACCTAGCGATTCGGATAGCGATGATGAGGGTGCCAAGTTTGCTCTTCATGACCCAAACATATGCTTCATGGCTCAAGAAGATGAGGTACAATCCGAAACCGAAAGTGAATCAATTTACATGCAATGTGAACTAGGGGCGGTTTTAGAAGAATTAAATTTTGAGTTCAAAAGATTAGCTAAAGAATATTCTTCTTTTAAAAAATTGCATATCTCTTGTGATTCTAAGTTTGAGCAACTACAATCATCTCTTGCTTTAAAGGATGAAATGATAGGAGATCTAGATTTTGAAAACAAGCAACTAAGATCTAAGATTGAAAGATTGGAAATTGAAAACAATAAGCTTAAATCTAATCATTGCTTTCCAAGTAATCACCATGAAAATAGAAGATGGTACCATAAATCTCATGTTTCTACATATAAGAAAAAGTTTGTGTGCATATATTGCATGAAACATGGTCACATCTCTACACATTGTAGAATAAGAAATAACATTAATAATTATGAATTAATGTGGGTGCCTAAGGGTACCAAAAGTACTAACGTTCAAGGACCCAAGACTTGGGTACCTAAAGGTTCTACAACTTGTCTACATGTAGGGAACGTCTCATACAAGACGTAAGAAGTTGTGGTACCTTGATAGTGGTTGCTCACATCACATGACGGGCAACAAGGAGTTATTTGCAACCCTATCAAGGATTGAAGGAGGCAATGTCTCCTTTGGTGGCGGCGAGAAAGGTAAAATAATAGGTATTGGTTCTATTGGTAAGAAACCTTCTCCCGTAATTGAAGATGTTTACTTTGTTAAAGGATTAAATCATAATCTTCTTAGTATAAGTCAACTAAGTGACAAAGGCTTTGACATTATTTTTAAACCGGAAAAATGTATTGTTAGCAAAAATAACAAAACCATTTTTGTTGCTTTTAGAAAGTCTAATGTGTACATTTTTGAGATGAATGAGCTTTTAGATCAAGATGTTAAATGCCTTGCCGCGGTAGATGGGGATCCTTGGATTTGGCACAAGAGACTTGGTCATGCTCACATGAAACTTATATCTAAGTTATCCAAGAAGAATTTGGTGAGAGGTCTACCAAATCTATCTTATGTTAAAGACTCCACTTGTGAGGAATGTGCTAAAGGTAAACAAACCAAATCTTCTTTCAAATCCATAAATGAGGTATCCACTTCTAAACCTTTACAATTATTGCATCTTGATCTCTTTGGACCCATGCGTGTTGCCTCCCTTGGAGGAAAACACTATGTGTTTGTTATTGTTGATGATTTCTCTCGTTTTACTTGGGTGATTTTTCTTGCTAATAAAGATGAATGCTTTGAAGAGTTTTCTCATTTTGTCAAAAGAATTAAAAATGAAAAGGATTCTAAAGTTATTAAAATTAGAAGTGATCATGGTGGAGAATTTCAAAACAAACCCTTTAATGATTTTTGTGCTCATCGTGGTATTTCTCATGTATTTTCCGCTCCAAGGACACCACAACAAAATGGTGTTGTGGAACGGAAAAATAGAACCATACAAGAGATGGCACGCACTATGTTGAACTCTTATGATTTACCAAAATATTTTTGGGCGGAAGCCGTCAACACGGCTTGCCATGTTTTGAATCGTGTTTTAATTAGACCATCTCTCAAGAAAACTCCTTATGAACTTTTTCATAACAAAACTCCTCAAATTGGATATTTTCGTATTTTTGGTTGCAAGTGTTTTATCTTAAATACTAAAGATCACCATGATAAGTTTGACTCTAAAATTGATGTTGGCATATTTTTGGGATATGCACCTAGAAGTAAGGCTTATAGGGTTTTCAACAAACGAACTCTTGTTGTTGAAGAGTCTATAAACGTTACTTTTGATGAATCTAATATTGGTCTTCAAGATGTTTTACCTAGGGATGATGATGTGCTTGAGGAACAAATGGAATATTTGCAACTTAAAGGAAAAACCTCAACAATGGAATCCAATGATGGAAAGGGCAAAAATGAACAACACCAAGAAGGACTTCCTAAAGATTGGAAATTTTCAACGGATCATCCTAAATATCAAATCATAGGGAGCCCATCCAAAGGCGTTTTGACTCGCTCAAAAGCTATGAGCGAATGTGGTAATGTAGCCTTTCTATCCCAAATAGAACCTAAACGTATTGATGATGCTTTGAAAGATGAATTTTGGGTTTTTACCATGCATGAAGAATTAAACAATTTTTAAAGAAACAATGTTTGGAAATTAGTTCCTAGACCAAATAACACTTCTATTATTGGAACTAAATGGGTTTTTCGAAACAAGCTTGATGAATTTGGCATAGTTACTAGAAACAAAGCTCGTTTGGTTGCCCAAGGATACAATCAAGAGGAGGGCATAGACTATGATGAAACTTTTGCACCGGTTGCAAGATTGGAATCTATTAGAATGTTTCTAGCCTTTGCAAGTTTTAAAAATTTTAAGTTATTTCAAATGGATGTTAAAAGTGCTTTCTTGAATGGTTTTATTGAAGAAGAGGTTTATGTTGAGCAACCCCCCGGATTTGTTGATTCATCTTTTCCAAATCATGTATACCGGGTTCAAAAAGCTTTATATGGATTGAAACAAGCTCCTAGAGCTTGGTATGCTCGCCTCTCTAGTTTTCTCATTGAAAATGGTTTTTCAAAAGGAACTATTGATAGCACTCTCTTTGTAAGAAAAAGGAAAAATGATTTCATTTTAGTTCAAGTTTATGTTGATGACATTATTTTTGGTGCTACTAATGTATCTCTATGCAAGGATTTCTCTAAAGTGATGCAAGATCAATTTGAAATGAGCCTTATGGGAGAACTCACTTTCTTTCTTGGCCTCCAAATTAAGCAATCCGATGATAGCATCTTCGTATCTCAAAGCAAATATGCTAAGGAGTTGGTGAAAAAATTCGGAATGGATAGCTCCAAACATGCCTCAACTCCTATGAGCACCACCATCAAGTTGGATGCGGATGAAAATGGTGAGAAGGTAGACCAAAAGCTATATCGAGGTATGATTGGTAGTCTTCTTTATCTCACCGCTAGTAGGCCGGATATTATGTTTAGTGTTTGTGCATGTGCACGTTTTCAAGCCTCTCCTAGAAAATCTCATTTGATTGCGGTTAAAAGAATTATCAAATATATTAATGGCACTTTAGAACTTGGTTTGTTTTATCCAAAACATACTTCTTTTGATCTTTGTGGTTATTGTGATGCCGACTTTGCCGGTAGTAGGGTGGACCGCAAAAGTACAAGTGGTACTTGTCAATTTTTGGGTAACTCACTTGTATCTTGGGCATCCAAGAAACAAAATTGTGTTGCCTTGTCCACTACGGAAGCGGAATACATTGCCGCCGGCTTATGTTGTGCACAACTTTTATGGATGAAACAATATTTGATTGATTTTGATTTACACTTTCATGATACAAAGATTTTTTGTGACAATACAAGTGCAATAAATATTTCTAAAAACTCCGTTTTGCATTCTAGAACCAAACATATCGATGTGCGGCATCACTTCTTACGTGATCATGTTGAGCGTAAAGATGTCTCTCTTGTATATATTGACACTAAATCTCAATTAGCGGACATCTTTACCAAACCCCTTTGTGAAGTCGATTTTTGCCGCATTCGAAATGAATTGGGAATGTGCATTCTTTAAATTTTTTTTGGATTTCTTGCTTTTTCATTGTCACATCCTTTTTTTCGTTTTATGCCTTCAATGTCATATCATGCTTTAGCTCACATATGTGCTAAGAGGAGTGTAAAGGTATGATACCGGGGTTGTCCCAAGAGTAGTGGCGTCGGTAGCCTAGAGAGAGGTGGAAATTCCGAGCACTTGAGGGAAACACGGGTAAGCCAACACTTGAGGTACATTGTGTGATTCCTATCGCATGAACTCTTCATATATCCCCATTTTTGATGGTGACAAAGGGGGAGAGAAATCTCCTTGAGTAAGGGGGAGCCTTATAGATAGGGGGAGCGACTATCTATAAGCCATATATCTCTTTTATTTGCTCATAAATAATGGTTGTTTGTCATCATCAAAAAGGGGGAGATTGTTAGGTCCTTTATTTTGATGATGATTTACAAACACCATTATTGGTGCTAATTGTGTATTGAGCCATATTGTAGATTCCAATTCATTAGCACCATGTTATGGAGGATTGGATGGAACATAAGCTACAACGATGATATCTAAAGGAGGTGGAGGCAAAATGATGAAGCAACGCTTATCAAGAACATCATATGCTATATAGAAGCTTCATCAACTCATAAGCAATATCAAGACTCAAGAAAGATGTCTCTATGTGAGGGATATTGCTATTTTATTTTTTCTCTCTAGTATTTATATGTAGGCAAGTAATTGAAGATTTCTCTTGAAGCTTTATGGGATATTGCATACACACACACTTTCTCAAATTCATTTTTTTGTACTTGGGTCAAAAAGACATTTTCCACAAATACATGGACCCATCTGCAAAATTTCTTTTCAAACAAGTATGGTAAAGTGTTTACAAACTATTTGCCAAGTTTTACATTTTTATAGATTTATTTGATATTTTTCTTCAAGGTTTTTAATCCAGTTTTCTGTGTGTATGTTTATGAGTCGACTCATGCATAACAATGAGTCGACTCACAAACTGCTGCGTAGTTTCTTTTTTCTTTCTGCTGAGTCGACTCACAAGTTCATGAGTCGACCCGACAGGTTGAGTCGACTCATGCCTGTCATAAGTCGACTCAAGAACTGCGCTGGAATATGTGTTTTGTTTCTGCTGAGTCGACCCATGACCTCATGAGTCGACCCATGCATTATGAGTCGACTCATGAATTTTATGAGTCGACCCATAAGCTGTTTTCTTGGTTGTAACGGTAACTTATGAGTCGACTCATAGACACCGATGAGTCGACCCATAACACTGTAACGGCTACTTTTGTACAGATGTTGACTTCCGATTTTCTTGGGATTTCAGCTGATCTCTTGGGGTTTTAAATGCAGTTTTCACACCTTATAAATACCCAACTACCTCAACTACTTCAGCAACCAATCTTTATTGCAAATTACTTGAGCTTAAGTTAATTGTTTTCAAAGAGCCCTAACTTTCATTTGCTCACACTAATCAAGAGTTCACATCCCAAGCTTCAATTGCAATCTCTCTTCTTACCATAGGCTGATTGTAAAGAGAGATATTTTCTTCCATTTGCTGCTGTTGTGAGCTTGATCTCGTGGAGATCTTTGTGTGGTTGTAAGATCTCAAGAGGAGATCGCTGTGTAGAAGAAGTTTCGGCTTCCAAACCGGTTGTGTAGTGAATTTCTCCTCGAGAGTAGGGAGCGGGGACGTAGGTCGGAGGACCGAACCTCGTGAACACATCGCGCGTCACAATTGGCTAACTATTTTCTATCCCTACTCTCTTATTATTGTTTTTATACTTCTTCTTGTGTGTGATTTGTTGTGTCAAGTTTTTAATTGCATTTCATTAGTCCATAAACCCTATTCACCCCCCCTCTAGGGCCTTTCAAAAACCCTACCTCAACTCTTTCTTCTTTTCCCGTCAGCTTATTCTCCTTCTTCTTGTCTCTGTTTAGACGCACACAAAAAAATCTCCTTTCCTCTAGTTAATTATCATCTCTCCTTCTTTCCCTTATCACGAACATGGGTTTGGACTTAGACACTTCTCCAACCTAAGAGTCGTGTTCACTTCTCCGCAAGAAAAAACAGAGGTTTATTTATCTGTCAAGTTGGGATCAAGAACACTTCTAGGTATTTTATATTCCCACTTAGAAACTTATGGCTAAATCTCAATATTTTGAGGCCATGGCCATGGTGGAACCAAACCTTGGTTCTTGCCTCTTGTGTTTATCTCCATGCCTACCTTCTGTCCCTTTTTTTATACAAGGCAACTTAACTTTTTATCATGTGACCTTGAGTTTCCTTATTAAAAATATTTTGTTATGTATATTATGCACAACTAGTATGTGACCTTGAGTTTCCTTATTAAAAAAATTTTGTTATGTATACAATGCACAACTAGTATGTGAATTACCGCCTGCGGGTGGGACTTCTAGCTAGCGCCACAAAGAGTGAGGGAGGATATCTCCCTAGTTTGTCAGGGGTTCAAATCCTCTCTTCCGCATTCACTTGGTTTCTGTGGGATTAATGGTGGGTGCAGAAACCTGGGGTTTTACTGGTCAATTAACCTAACCCGTTGTATGCTCACCAGTTCGAGGCCTTTAGGGTCCCGCGCTGATCGCCCATTCATGTGGGGATGAGTCCCTTGTAGAAAGGGTAGCTCCTTTCAGAAGGTAGGGAACCTGAGGGATTCGAACCAGGGCCGCTGGCGGACTCCAAACGAGTTATTGTTAATAGAGCTGACTGAGTTTCTCTTGTCACAAAATAAACTAGTATGTCAATTAACTATGTAGGTTTGATTGAATGACAATTATGATCTCGTATGTATGTTAGTTAGTTAGTAGGTTATGTGGGTAGAATACAGTAGTAATAATGATTGTTTGTTTTTTTTTTTATCGTTAGGAATTCCTAGGGATTTCATAGAAGTGTCATAAGTGTTGAATTTGGATTGTTGGTTGGTATAAGGTAAGTGGTGAATTAGTACATTATTCACTACGTATTTTTTATATAAAATTACATTGACTATATGTAAGCTTGTTCTGAAGAATTATACCCTTTTGTGTGGTTGCTCGCATATTAATTGTTGATTGGATTAATGCACGTGATTATTTGATAGAAGCCTATGCTTATTTTCTTTGTCAATTGTTATGTCTTTTCATATAATAGTACGTTGAGATGCATATATGGTTGATTGATTTCACTATTAGTTGACCTTTGGCATTTTTGTATAACGTATTTAGTTTTATGGACTTCGTTTAATTTTTTTAAAGCATACGCATCTCAGGTCAATATACCAGTATATGTCGGATATAAGAAAGTTATTAAAACAGGGCTCAATATGCCTCTATGAGGTTTTGTTTTAGTGCTAAGAGCCCAAATTTGGGTCTCACCGTCCCGAAACCACTGGTTTTATAATTGTGGGGTTTACCGAGTCAACCGGAGTATTAAGTGTTGACTGCATTGAGACGTGACTTGCTTATTTCCATTTCATGATTTTTAAGTTTTTTTTAAATATTTACATTAAGTACTAGAGTTCATTGATGATTCTCTATCATTCTTATATTTTGCTTATCATTGGTTGAAATATTTGAATTTTCACAAAACCAGTGTTTAATGTACAAATTTGTCAACTTATTGAGTTGTGAACTCATTGTGTTGTTTTTATTCTTTTCAAAGACTCGGGATTAGGTGGAGTTGATGATTTTTTCAAATTCTTAGAACGGAGAAAGGAATATAATTCGAAATTGTTATTGTCTTCTAGGTGAATGTTAAATGAAGTTTTTGATGTCTAGTTGATAATTATGAGATTTTTATAATAATGAGATTATTTCTTTTAGGTGGATTTTTATTTTAAGTTAAGGAATATTATTTTTATCAAGTTAATTGAATTAATGTTGACTTTTGGGATTATAGAGAATATTTATTGTTGGTTTTAGTTCAATGAAGAGATTATTTTGATGGTTTTTTAATGAATGTATATTTTTGAAGGATTTTTCACAGGTTTAGCCTGGCTTCAATATTCCTCTTAGGTTCGGAATTTAGGATCGTGACAGTTAGAGGTTGGTTATTAGTATAAAGTTTTTTATTAATTATAGTTTGAAAATCTTAAATAATTTTTTTTATGTTAAGCACCATCCAAGATAGGCATTCCACCTAATGTGGAGATTGAGAGGGAAGTCCCTCCACCAGAGGTCGATTTTGTTGTTGATGATAGAGGAAATATGATAGAAGATGATGAATTTCCTCTAAGTGTTAGGATGGAGGAAATAAAAAATAATAAGAAAAAGAGGAATACGAGGGTGACCGAAACCCTTAAGAGAAGAAGAACCAGAAGAAAAGTAAAGCCTTCAAAACATGTTGTTACCCCTTACGCTGAAGGGAAGACGAAGGCAATTAAAGATCAACAAAATATGGGGGGAAAGATAGAGTGGAAGTGTGATATGATGAATATATGCTGTCTTCCGAGCTACATGGTGATCCCCTTGAAATTTAAAAGGCCTTTATGTATTCTTCTATGTTTGAGGAAGAAGAAAGGTTTTTGGAGGATTTAGACACTAGGGTTCCCTTTTCTAAAGGTTTCATGATCAAATTTTATGACGAGTACCCCACATTTCTGCATAATTTAAAAATCTCAAAAGATGTTGCTGCCAAACTAGCAAAAGAGGAGAATAAAATTATCAATTATTTCTGTATTTGCAGGTGCAACAAGTAAGTATTTATCTCATATTACAAATTTATTGCTTTGTTGTTAAGGCTATCTCCTAGCTGTTAAGGCCACCAATTGGTTGAAGGGTTACAGATTGGTTGTTAAGTTTACATCGCAGTTGTTAACGTTACATATTAGTTGTTAACCTTACAGATTGGTTATTAAGGTTAACTATTGGTTGTTAAGGATTATTAATTGTTAATTTCTTTTGCAGATTATATAAAGTGTTTAAATCCATATGATCATCTATTGACCAGTTTGAGCTTCTTAACATCCTACATGGTCGTCAGCTTGATGATTCAGTAGGATTAATATTATGCCATAAATTTATTCTTACCAACTATATTCAAAATTATTTAATTGTTGTTTATGTTTGTAAATCCATTATGATGACAATACTCGAACATTAAGGTCAAGACGTCGTCAGTTTCAATTGCAAAACTGAACTTTTCCCCCTTTCGGATATGAATTTCAATGAAAGAGAATGCAGAAGGAGTTTACGCCTTTGAAACACTTGATACTTCAAGCTAATGATTTTTGTAGTGTCATTAATAACTACAAAAACATTCTCACCCTCTCCGTTGTTTTTTTTTTGTAACCATGCAAAGAAGTGAGTTATGTTTCTGTAGTTGAATTATGTACTTCAAGCTAACGATTTTTGTAGTGTCGTTAATAACTACGAAAACCCTCTTTGTTGTTTTTTGGGTTTGTAACCATGAAAAGAAAAGTAGTTGAAGAATGATTTATGGAGAGAATTTAGAGGCCATGAGAGAGAGAGAGGGGGGTAAAAAATGGTTGTAGGGATTAAATGGGAGGGAACTAGGTTTTTTCCCCCTCAAATTCCCTCCAAAACCCTTTCTAATCATCATTAAAGAGAGTACAGTGAGGACCTCATCTTCTCCGATGCCCCCCGAGCACCCCCCCCCCCCCCCCAAGGGAAAAAACTGTGGAGGGTATTTTGGTCTAGCTAAGTTTTTAAGGTACACATGAGGGTTTAATTTGAGCTGGAAGGGGCTAAAGGAATATGACATTTGTTTTAGGGTGTTTTTAGAGTTTTGAAAAAATATTGGGGGTGGAAAAAATAAATTTTGTTATTTTGGGGGCTAGAAGCAGTTTTCCCGATCATTTTTATCCAAGATGCCAGCCTCAAAGTGATCAATTCGAGCTTTGATTGGTACAAAACCATATGCTTTCTACTAGGTATATACATTTATTAAATCTGTAATCTGAAACTTTTTCTTCATATCTCTATTGTTCAGGACAGAGAACATGTGACGAGAGAAGTTACAAGGCAGCGAATATTTCTCAATATGCAATTTCTTTGTTTTTCCTCTTTAGGAGCCTCTTGGTTTTTTAGAGTGTTGTTCTCCGTGAATAACTTTGTCTGGATACTGAAGGTTGGGATGCCTGGTCTTTGGTATCATTGCAGGTTGAAGGAGGGGGTGGTTTTCAGATATCGAACTGAATTTTGTGTTGTATTAGTAAGTTGTTTCATGCTAAGACTTGTAGCACCGACGTGCAATATTGTCTGATTCCTTCTAACTCCTAGATTTTTGGCGGCAGATTCTGCCTTCTTAAATTGTAATAGATATTGATGTTCGACTAAATAGTAATGGCCATTGATGTTCCAATTCCAGATTGTTTTTTTTTTAACCTCAAAATTGTAATAGATATTGATGTTCGAATAAATAGTAATGGCCATTACTGCAAACAGTGATCTGATATATCAATGTTCGAATAAACAGTTATCATTAACTTTATCACGAACTTACAGTAAAACCCAACAGAGACGAAACGACGAAAAAACAGATACATAAACCCTTCAGGTATTTCAAGTTCTCAAAAATATACAAGAAAAAACAGGAAACGGAAAGTACTTCATAAGTTATTGCAGCCGCAACGACAACAGCAACAAAAAAAAACATAAACCTATCGAACTTTTAATACTTACAAAGAACTATAAGGGTATGGAGCCAAGCTCTAAAGGACACGGCTTTAAGATCCTCAAGTCTCTCAAGGTTAATGCCATGATTCATGTGATTACTCCAACAAAACACAATGAAGAACCCGTGACAAAATTACCTGCAAAATAGAAAATGAACCCTACAAGCAAATTGAAGCAATCTCACGCGATCCAGAGTTTTTCTGCCACAAGGAGGATCCAAAAGAACCTCACACAAACAAAACTCACTTTTTTATTTGCGACATGTTATCTTTAACATGTGAAAAATGTACAAACCCACCTTTTTTGGAGGAAAGGACGAGACTGCCATCGATTAATGCTGTAGAAAAACTATATAATATCTTCTTCCATGCTTTCAACAGGTCCAAGAGGCTGATCTCTTTATCAAAGGTTTCATGGCCTTATCTTCTTCAAGAGAGATCATTCCAAGATGAGATGGATCCTCAAGCATCATCTTGGCCACTAAGTAGCCTGCAATAGACCATGTCTGGTATTTTCTTGCCTGCTTACCAATGTATCGGCCAAGCTTTCCATCATAGTATTCTGGCCAGCCGTCCTTTAGAAGACGACTTTCGGCTAGCTCAATTGCTCGTCTGGCTATTTGTGGTCGACCAGTTTTGATACAGGCCGCAGTTAGCAGCCATAAGAGAACTGAAGAAAAGAGGAGGAAGATAGATAAGAACGCAAAATTGATTAGTTACGAAGAATATTTGAGTACTTGAAAGAAGATAGAGTGAAAGATAACTGAAAGATCTTTTATTCTTTCGGTTTGCATTAAATAAGTTTTAATATAATTTGTACAAATGCATCAAAAATGAAGTGGTTGGTCTAAATGTGAGTTACTTTGGACAATATATTCAAAGCGATTCAGATGGATTACAAACGATCATAGTTAAGCTATACGCTCATGCAAAATACCTAGAAATAAACATAACATGGAACAGACAACGATTCGTGATAGACTGATGTTGGTCCAAGTCCATGGCGTTGTTTCTACTTTTGGGATCCTATTACAACTGGAATTCTGATTGGGATTACTGGAAAATGTTTACAGAGTAAACTCTATAAAACTAGGGTTTGCCTTCTCTTTTGTATGTTGCTGAAAGATAGAACGTAAAGAAAAGAAGAGAGTACTCTATTGAGGTTTGCAAGAAAAGAGTGAATTGTAATCTTCCTAAAGATAGTAAAGATTCTCTCCAACTTCTCTCGTGAACTAGGCACATCATTGAACCACGTAAAAGCTCAGTGTTTGCTGTGTAACTTTGATTGTCACATGTTTGTCATAACTAGTTCTTGTGCACGTGCAATGCACGTGGTAAAATATCAAAATTATTTTTTTGTTTATTTTCTTACTATAAAATAAGTCAGATTCATTTTAAGTTAAAATCTATAAACATGGATTGTTACATTTGTTATAAATTTTATTTAAACATTTAAAAAATTTTATGAAATAGATGATTATTTTTAAAATCTCTTGGGGCCAGGAATAAACAGCTAATAAGTTTGCAGTGGAAGATAGAGGAACATGTTACATTCTTAAGAATTATTAATCTTTACTTAGTTTCTTTATAATAAATGCATCTCATTATTAATTAACTACAAAGCTTAGTACATTTTTTTTTGTTAGACGTTCAAGGCAGACAGAGGACCCATGTGAGTCCTCATCATAATGAATGTTATACAATTTAAGTACAAATGAAAAATAAGGGTTTATCAATGGCGTGGTTGGTGAGAGGAAACTCCAACAGCTTAATTTGGTATGTGGATATATAATAGATGGAGATGGAGAATGTTGGTTTAAAAAACAGTGGGTGTGTGTGGGTTGTTAATATGGTTTTTGTTTGTATGGTTTTTTTTGTTCATTTTCAAGATATCTGTAGTATATATATATCATTGCTACTCTGTTTTGGTTATGTGGAAGAGTTTGGGTCTTAAAAAAATTAAATTATCTAATCTTGTTAAAGTAGGTTTATATAAGTTAAGCCCACATAAAATTTATTTTAACCAACACCCATGTGTAAATATCACAATTGACATTGAGATCTAAGATATGTGTGATATTCTCTTTGATTTTTATACAAACAAAATCTATTTAAATAATAATAGTATAATTAAACTTTGTGATCCGAAAAAAGATCAAACATACAATATAACTAATTGCAATCTAATCTAATCTAATACAAAGAAAATAGATGAATATGAAAAATTGTTGTAATTTTATAATTCATAATTTTTAAACAATCTAATCTAATCTAATAATAAGAAAATAACAAAGGCACATATTGATTAAAGGAGATGAAAGTGCTATGAAAATTATTGTAATTTCTGATCTGAAAAAAATCAAACATACAATATAATTACTTGCTTTAAAATAATCTAATCTAATCTAATAAGAAGAAAATTGATGAAAGTGCCATGAAAATTGTTGATATTTCTTGATATAAAAAACTCAAATATACAATATAATTAACAGCTTTAAAATAATCTAATCTAATCTAATAAGAAGAAAATAACAAAGACAAATATATGTAGAAAGAGATGAAAGTGTTACAAAAATTGTTGTAGTTTCTTGACTTATAAACATTGGTATGTGATGTTGCATGTGACAGGATAACAATTGTAAATAGAGTTCTATTTAAATAATAATAGTATAATTAAACTTTGAAACTAATTATGCAGTTCCGTGAACAACTTGAATTTTAGTTAGTGAGAGATCGCCACGTTGTGTCCTCATATCGCAGCCGTTTGTTTTAATTTTCCTTTTTATAATTTTCAGAACGATTTTATCTCTTTAATTTGTTTAGTGGATTTTACAAATACCTCGTCCACATTATCTACATTCGTAGGTCTGCATTGTTCCGCGATTCAACCTCTGGGGCCGACATTATTTGTCTCACTAATTTGTTTGGTTTTTGCATATACGTCATTCATCTTGTATATATTTATAAGTTTAGCATTTAATAATTTCATTTAGATTTACATTTTAATTTAAACTATATTCTTATCTTCATACTATGTATATCTAATAAAAATTCATCAATTTATCAACTTACTCTTACTTAATGGATTAATTTGAATTTCAAGGGCATTTTTGTCAACCAACAAATTTTCTCGAACTCGTGCTTTTAAAGAGAGTATGATATGATTATATACACTAAACCCAAATGATTGGTATCAGAGCAATATCGGTTTAACCTAACAACTTTACATTGAAGGATGTGATTAACAAGGGCTATGTTGGTACAAGATGTATGAAAAGATAAGATGTTTTGTCGAGATGCAAAGAATTTTTGATCAAGCAATTCAATCATGAAAAATAAACTATTGATGTGCTTTTCTTTTGTTTTCTTTATTTTTTGTCTTATTCATTCAAAGGGTAGGGAGTCAATTTTATTTCCAAATGTAGGAGTCTGATGTAGGACAATTAGGAAAGATGTAAGATTGATTTAGAAGGAAGATTTAATAGTTTAGAAGCTCTTGAAAATCTTGACTCTAATATGATTTAGCAATTAGTAACCATTTCCTCTTTTAATCAAAGCCAAATTTCTAACGTTTATTTTTAGCCTAATAAGGAGTCATAGACTCATATGCCTACACAAAAGAAAGTCACAACCACCTTTCAGAATTTTTTACCAATAGAATCTATCAAAGTTTATTTTTCTTCTTTCAAAATTCAGGATTGTTCATCAACTGAAGAATTTTTATGGACTCTGAACTATCCTACGGTCAGAGGCTTCCGAAGGAACATTGGCTAAGACTATCAGGTATTAGGGAGGATCTCCGAGTTCGAAGTACTCGGTCAATTATGGGAACCACAAGGGAGCTCATGGTAATACTCCCTTCCCAGAAGTGTATAATCAATCACCTGCAGAGGTTTCCGAGGAGAGGCCCAAATCCATGCCCAATGTTCCAAGCCTGATAGTACCAGCCAAGTGAACCCCAGAGCCTAGGGCCCCTCTTTCACAGTCAGGCGAATGCGACAGATGCTGCAATGCCTAATAATTAAAAATTGAGTAAACATGTCATAGATATGGATCGATCATTGGCCTTGTAGCCAAGGCCCCACTATATAATGTGGTCATAAAATAAAAAGGTTGAGAACAGAAATTGATCGAATCAAGGTCTTGAAGTAGTCTGAATCAACTAAATTTTTGGTTTGAACTACACTGTACCAGCTCTAATCATTTCTTCATGCTTCTGACTATATTCATTGGTCAAAACTGGAAAGGTTTGAGAACATGAATTGATTGACATATGGTTTAGAAGTAACCTGAATCCGTAAAATCTTGGCTCAAACTTTGAACAAATGGCTTTGAATTCACTTCATATGGCTCATAACATATATGTAAATAAACCATTTGGTTCGTGAGTAGGAAGAAGTTTACATGTTGTAGATTTGCTGATATGGTAAGAATTGAACAGCATATAGCCTTACCCAATAGTCACAGGTCAAAGAACAAATTTCTCTTCCAGACAGCAACCAACATTTGCTAGACTATTAGGACAGGTTTTGAACCAATGAAGAAGATACATATACAATTGACCAGAAGAGATGAGAACGGAAATAGAGCAATACGGACCATTTTACATCTTATCTGTTAGGGTACAATTTCCAACTTATGGTGAATCCCTGAATCCAACTAAAAACTAATAAACAGCATAGGGTAAATTATGGTGGACCCTGAGTACAAGCTAAAAACTGAAAAGCAGCACTGGGTGAAAGTTGAGAAATATCCTCTCATGTATCAGAGATCAAATGGGGGCTGGCAAGTAGGTAATACCTAGATTTTTTTTTTCAAGGGCAACATCTAATTCATGATGCAAGCAAATTATATATCTTTAAACATAACTAACAAATGTTACAGAAGATGATATTGCAATTTGCAATCAAAACTTGTTCAAGTACACTAACCCGGCCAGGATCCTCCATTGTGGTAACTCCATCTAGTATTTTTGGGGTCACAGCCTGTCACGATTCGCCAATTATGGCTCTCAATGGCTGGATAACTTATCTTCAGAGGCATTTCTCCAACAAGCTCCTCCCAACGAGCTTCAATTAGATCCATTATAGCCATAGATTGCTCAGGAGTGGCAAGTGATGATAAAATAGCAACACAATTACCTAGTGCAAACCATCTGAAGTCCATTCTGGCAGGACTGACATTTCCAATAAAGTAACCACCTCGAGTGGGCATAAAATCAAAAACCCAATCCGGGATTGAATCAGGTATAACATTAAACTTATTAACGGCAGTATGAGAGTACTCCTCCGTTTTATAACGGTAAATATCATTAAGCTGCTGGAAGTCAAGCCAGAAATAGCTTCTCATGTGGTAACTTAAAGCATGGAGCCGTTTAACTATTCTTTCTACGAACTCCTTTCCTTCATTGTCATGTTTCAGCATTGCTAAAGAACACCTCAAAGCCATAAAGAAAAGGGCTTGGATTTCAACAGGATAACCATAAATACCCTGAAAATGCATTTTGCACCATAAGAAAATTGTAGATAACGAACAAACAACTTCACACTGACAACAATAATCAAGTCATTTACCATCAAAATTGTACAGTTATGAAGCAGAAATTTATAGCAACCATACATGAGTACTTACATAGAAGATTGATCGAAAGGATCTGCAGTTATCCCTAGAAATGGTGTTTTCTAGTGAAAAACTGCTTCTAGCGAGGTAATGCCATACTCAAACTACTCTCTTATGAATCTCTGACTAGTATTTTCCTTCTCTTTTTTAATGCATTGCCTAGCCGAACCCAAAATTTTGGGATAAAGGCTTTGTTGTTGTTGTTCTCAATGCGCTGTGTAGTGAATCATATAGTGCGGCTTCAATGGATATAGAAAGTATAGTTGAGTCATTGAAGGACCCATATAGATTATTTCACAAATCACATGCTTAAGGGATTTCTTACAGGAAACAACTAGGGCATTCACCGCAAGCAATATATAATTACCACTTAATGAAAATGAAAATTCATAGCTTAGAACTTCACTGGAAAGCAAAACTCTTTATTGGTTCCAGATGCAGTATCAAACAGATAATAGGATAGCTTAGAGCTAGCTAACTATATGATTCGAAGCGGAAAACACTGTATCTTACTTATACAACACAACAGGGTCAGAGAAGAAGGTCAAAAAATTGAAAAAGGAGCCTAAACCTTGGACAGAAAAACAAAAATGTTAGGACAGCAATAGGAAGAAGGTCATAGTAATACCTTCTAATTGACCCTATAATCAAGCCCAGCTATATGGTCATATGTTCTGAATATAGTTGGACAGTGAATGATGAATTTAGACAATCTTTACTCATATTCCATATGGTTGAACAAAATTTACCAAGCATTGCATGACAACTTCCGACACATGTGAAACTCTGGTGGTCGATTCCAATGCACACTTTGAAGTGCCAATCTAATAACAATACCAGCAATGTAGAGGTTCAAGAGGTTATCAATCGAATTGTACTTAAATATCATGTGTAAAGAGGGCAATAAAACAACAAGGCAAAAGACTAGGATCTAATTTTGCCATACAAGAAATGATGTCCATGTAGTTACTTAAATTTGCATGTCAAACTCTAAATAGGGGTTTCCCTTTTTAGTTATACGAATCATAAATTTTTCTAGGGAAAATATTTATCTCCCTAAATGGGCGTCTGTCATAACACATTAATTTAATATTATTATTTCAAGTACAGACACTTCTTGGACATTTTTTCTTCATTAACCAAAATTTTGTTCATACAGCCGCATCTACCGGGGAATAGCTAGGATGCTCAATCAGATATGGCAGAATTAACAAATAATAATTCACAGTTGATAAAGAAAAATAATACTAAAGGCATGACAATAATTTTCACTAGATAAAAAATCAATACCTAAAACTAAATAGCATATAGAATTTTAATTTGCATATTTAGTTATGCGTTATAGTAAAGAAAATTAAACTTTATATGGTATATTCTAATAAATAAGCTAATGCTAAAAGACAGTCAAACGAAGAAAATGAATCTTACTTCATACTTTGTAGTTTTGACATGATACTTTAGTCCTAAGAAATAATAAATAAATTTAAATTTTCAGGTAGTATTGTAAGACACTTGCAGCACCTGAACAAATCGTGGATCCGTCCATGCCGACAGCCATCTTACAACTTTTTTACATCGATTCCACGAGTATCCTACAGACAAACAGTAAGAGTCGTCCACCTTAACTGTCCTACTTTTAACGGTAGCAATAACTTTCTTCCGGATCTCAATGATTTATCCTAATAACATTCATTCTTCGATATAGCTATGCCATCTATTATTTCTGTCCCTTTGTATGTTTATATATTTTCCTAAAGTTCCATTCCAAATATGATCTGTTATTATTCACCATTCTAGTCTTATAGATTCTGAGTTACGTTCCAACCTGAGAATTAATCCTACCATGAAAAACAGAAACAATATCATAAGCAAACCATGAAACCTCATTCTCTGTTCCTAAAGAGAGGATAGATGGCAAAAGTATAAAGTGATTCATCAAGAAAGAGATGCGACAAATTTTTTCCAGTGAGCAACTTGGCTCCAGAAACATCTCAATAAGCTATATTGATGGAACAGGACCTTTAGATGGATTAAGAAAAATATATCTATTATTCTATGGGGGTGCCAACTTTTTGTGTGTGTGGGGGGGGGGGGGGGGAGGGGGGGAGGCATGCGGGGGGGTTAAAAAAGGGTCAAGGACAAAAAATATCCTCTGCCAATTTTTTCTAGGTGTAATTC
>BQKN01066504.1:121860-132999 GCA_022839385.1 Asparagus kiusianus
CTCAATAAGCTATATTGATGGAACAGGACCTTTAGATGGATTAAGAACTCTTCCGAGAGAAACCTACCGTCGGCCCCTCTCCCCCCCCCCCCCCCCCCCCCCCCCCCCCCCCCGCCGCCCGCATGCGAGGGGTATAAAAAAGGCTGTCAAGGACAAAAAATATCCTCTGCCAATTTTTTCTAGGTGTAATTCAAAAGGTCTTCTAAAAATTAATGCAATTCTAGTTGGCTAAAGCTAAAAGTTCCAACGGTAAGTTTCTCTCGGAAGAGTTTTTGGTAAACACCAACGGCAGAATATCAATAATAACAGTAGATTTCACAGAATGATAAAAGCAAGGTGGTTGACCAGAAAATTTGGGGAAAAGAAAGTAAATTGGAAATACCAGATCAAGAAAGAATATAACATCGAGATCATATTGCTGAGGGAAAATGCCCCAGTCATTTCTACAAGAAATTGTAATAGAATAAAAGCAAGCAGTAAACATTGGCCTTAAATAGAAACATGAGACAGCATTATACTAACAAGGAAGGTAACACTAATAACATTAGCAATTTTGGCAACAAGGCAAAGATTTGGAGATTAGATCACATATATGCTTCATCAGATAAAAAGAGGTTTTTTATGTGTATAGTTCAATAACAGAAGAATAGTTTATGAACTAAATTAAGCTGCATGCAATTAGGGAAGGAAGAAAAACTAAAAGAGCTTGTTTAATAGGCATTTTACTGAAAGGAACTTGATGTCACAAGGCGTGTTATTTGTGTGACACACGACACAAGTTTGAGGAAATCCTCCAACAAAATAGCAAGAAAAATTTCCTTCCCAAATATGGCTGGGTGGATCACAGATATCACCCAATGTTCAATTTTAACGGGCAAAAGGTTCAAGTTGCACCGTTCAATAGGACATGAACAGTAAAGATGCTGATGAACTTACCATTCTACGATCTATCATAGAGCATCCATCAGCACACAGCAAAGTTGGAAATGTGTCAAATCCCTCCGACAAACATAACGATAGGATAAGCCTCATTCCCTTTTGACATTCAGGTGTCTCTGCAAGAGATAAATCTCCGGTTGACTTCGTGTAGGCACGGAGAAGAATAATCCACCAGAATCCAGAGTCAACAGGGGCAACTCTTCCAATTGCACTCTCACCAAAATCTGCAATTAGAGTGTCGGACTTCCTCACGGGATCATGAAGCACTTTGAAGCTTGCAGGCATAGCACCTTCCCCAAGCGTGAAACGGTCTACCCTCTTTTCCCACCCTTGAAGGTAGAGTGTCTTTAAAAGAAAGTTTTTAACTATATCTGGCTCGCCATTCATTAGAAAAGCAAGTGCGCTTGGCACGAAATCACGGACAAAGACCTACACAGGATAATAAGATCCAAATCAGAACAACCAATGGCCTAATAATTTTAAGGTTTCATAACAACAGTATATGCTATCTCCATTTTAAGAAAATCCCTCCGAATAACATCTAATAACAGTGCTAGGATTACATCAGTGGTTGCAAACAGATAGGTACTACATATATACGATGCTTATAATACTCCATTAAGATGTAACAGACCAAGTAAAATATTAAATTCAATGAAGAGTTAAAAACTAATAAACAAATAATGACCAAATAGTGGTATCTCGAACTAAATCAGAAATTAAAGTTAATTATCTCGCAAGGACTGTTTTGGATACATTGAGAAAATCTAATAAAATACATAAAGTTATGGAAACCTAATTTCTTATTTCTTCCAATGGAAAGACCATTCTCTCCACTTGTCACATATTTCCTATAACTAAGGTACGACGCTGCTACTAATCTTAAAATCCCTTACTAATAAGATCAATAAATAACATAATAATGAATTTCAAACAATATCATCATTCCATTGAAGATATGTAGTGAGACACAAGTATGAAATTCTAAAAACTAAACAATTACTCCTTAAGTTGCTACCAAGTCGCATGGTAATAGAACAAACAGCAAATGAGAAAACAAGATCAACCTAATGCTCATGATTAAGCATGACTCATGAGAAATTTTGGAGGCTCGCGTACTTTAATTCCATTTGTCCCAAGAAAAAACTGACATGTGCCTATTCGGACTCTAAAGTTTAAAACAAGTTATTAAGCTTCATATGTCTGAATTCCCATACAAAATTCATGAACGATCCAGCCATAACGCTGGCATCAAGATAAATATGGTAAGAAAATCTGAGGATCTATATGACCCAAGTGGAGGAGTTCTTTTACTGTGAAATATTACACCATCATATTCCTCCTATTACACCATCATAATCGTCATAATTCAGTAATACTGAAATAAGGTTGGACCCACAAATTTGTGCTTTTCACGTTGTAGGCGTCAAAAACTGTCTATCGGCCCCGAATACATTTCAAGGTGATGTACTAATGAGTCGTTGACGTAACCAAGTCAAGAAATGTTCGGAACAAGACCACGGGCTCACACGCTCACCAACCAGCTCTAAAAGGTTCGTGCGTTCGATGGACGTTCGCTCCCGAATCAACAAAACGCATAAAGTGAACCGCAAGTTTGATAAACTGTTCACGAGTCAGCGAGACGCATAAAGCGAATCACAGGCTTGGTAAATCGATCGTGAGCTAGCGAAACGTATGAAACGAATCGTAAGTTCGATAAATCATCCGGAAGTCGGCAAAACGCATGAAGCGAATCGCGCACGAGGAGATGAACCAACGAACACACATAAAGCGGAAATCAACGGTAGAGAAGACGAACAGATGAAACAGAAAACCGTCAGAAAATCAAAAAGACGGGTAAACGGAAGCCACGGGGCTCGCATGAGTGCGAGCCACCAAATGGTGGCTCGCACAGTTTTGGGCCACCGCGGTCAGTCCTGACCGGTAGAAATTCCCGAAAATGCGTTTTTCGATGTTTTATCAGAGTTATTTCGTTCCAGGACTTCTTCAATCGGTTTGAAGCCCCCCCAAACATATTTGAATCGTTATCAACTGCAAAAGACATCAGAATACTTATCTTATCAGAAAACATGACAACAAAAACCTATAAATAGAAGCCCAGTGTCTTCATTTGAGAGGATCTAAAATTTGAGGGTGATGTGTTGTTTAATTGAACAGTGAACCACGAATTTTTGAGGAGAATCAGTAAATTTTGGCGAACTTTTTCATAAAAAAACCCTTCGAAAGATTTGAGATTCTCTCCATCTCCTTCCTCCGGATTAAACCTTGTTTTAATCTCGAGAAGAGCCAGAATCCCACTTGATCGTGATTGTCGCTGCTGCGATTGTTTTCTTCGTGAAACAAGAGCATAATTATTTTGTCAACCGGATCTGATCTGCGGTGGTCCACGGACTAATGCGTCCCCGGCACAGGCAAAGATCTCACACAAAGCAACAGGAGATAAACTACTGCTGCGTTTTGTTGGATAAAGTTGTAATTTTTACTTTTTCATTGTAAGAAGATCTTGTAAAAAGATCAACTTTTCTTTCAGTTTAAACTTGTAATCGATAAACGGTGTAACAGGTTTAACAGCAATAGAAAAAGCAACTTTTGACGAAAATACACGTCTCTGTTCTCAATATTTTTGTTATACAGGTTTCCTTATGTGAGGTAAGGCAGCTAGCCACCTTTTGCGTATGAATGGAGTCTAGTTTGAGACCAAGGTTTGAAAGTTATTCTACCATTATATTCCTCACAATTCAGGAATATAGGTTAAAGGTTGGGACCAAACAAGTTCGTGTGCCTTCTTTATGCCTCTCTCCTCAGGATTTTTCACGCATGCATTTCAGCAAACACCAAAGTGACATCTACCCGAGAGACTTCTTTGTCACACAACTTTAAACAAATACGATTCTCCACAATAATTAGAGATAAAATTAAAAAAAGACACATTTGCACTCCCGTATACCTGATCATAATTCAAAACCTCCTCCGAGGCGTGATCATAAGCAGCAACAGTCCCCACCGGCTGCTCTCTAAAGTACACCAACGACCTCCGAAGCGCATCCCAAGCCTCCCCGATCATCGGGTGCGGCTCGAACGAGAACCACGCCGACGAAGACGCCGGCGTGTCGAAGCCCGACCTGTACCCACTCGGCGAGTACACGTGGTCAAGCCCATCAGCGGCTCTCACGTTGACCGAGAGCTCAGAGAAGGACCTCTCATCAAAAGAGCACTTCCGCTCTAAATTGTGTTTGGGTTTTTCTAGAAGCTTCGAGATGTCGAGGTCGTCAGCGTCGGCGATGGAGGCGTAGGATGAGGCCTTGCCGAGACCGGGGAAGCCGTCCATGGCTTGGCTTTAAGATTCGTGCTGGTTCAAACGGGAATCAAATCGAAATTTCGAAGGGAAAGGTGTCAAATACCAACGATTCAGTGGATCCAGGACCAAGATTCGGTGGAAAAACCCGCGAACTTTAATTGAAAGAAGAAAAAAAGATACAAATAACGAGGGAGAATGAACCCTTTTAAAGAAGCTTCCTTCGGGCGTGATCACGGCACGAATCTTAAAGCAGCAGAAGAGATCAGATCCCTGAGAGGAGAGGAGAAAAGAGGGCAGAGCGAACTGAAGCGGAACTTATAGAGAGCAGTCGTAGTTGCGCCCGCTGCAAGGTCGTCTCTTTTTGTCTTGGGACCGTAGCAGGTGCGACCGGCGGTAGCACCGTGGGAATGCTGACGTGGACTGGAAAGCGACAGGAAAAGAACTGGCTGGTCCCACTACGGAGAGGCAGCTTTGCTCGGTCGGTAGTGATGAGATTTATTAAAGTATAATTGACGGTTTTAATTAGATGGAGCTTCTTTAATGGGTTAATTACACAAAACCCACTGACCTCCAGGGATATTTGACAAAACCCTTGATTTTTCTTTTTTTCTTTTTTCCCCCATATCTCACATAATCCTGTTAAACTTTGGAGTGTATTACAAAATCCTTCCTAAACTGTTATCGTTTCTTATTAGACCCTCCTACCTATACTTTGAAAAGAAAAAAATCCTTTAAAAATCCCAAATTCAGTCGTTGTCATTTACAAATTGTTGGAATCATGACATACAACGCAGCGGAAAAAGCATATCATGACTATTAATCAAAATTGATTAAAAAAACTAGAAGAATATCTGAAACGCTTTCCGAGTTTCTACAATAATCTGTCCCGAGATCAATCCGAAATAGCTTCCTCAAGAGAAAAAGCCTCCAATTGAAATCCACCCGTCACCGTAGAGGAGCAATACTGAGAGATAGGTTCTCAAAAATCTATTTCTTCATATTATCTTCATAAGATTTTCAATCTCATCAATCTCTTCTCATAAGGCTACATATGAACCCTATTTATAGGATTACACTAGTCTTAGAGATTTTAACTTTAAACAATTCATAATTATTTAGAACTTTATCAATAACAATTAAAGATAGAATAGATTTGTTCAAAAACTTTATCCATAACAATTAAGGATAGAAATAGATTTATTCAAAAACTTTATCCATAACAATTAAGGATAGAAATAGAATTGCATTGCATGTATACCTCTTCTAATAACATTAGTGAGACCAATTGGGTCCCATATTGAGAACCAATTATTAATCAAATTAATAATTTTAATTTAACAATCAAATCCCTATCCGACCAACTGTTCATAAAATCTCTTCCATAATATGGGATTAAATAATATCTTACATTCATTCCCTTCCAGTATCATTTATTTTAGGCAACTCTTTTAAGCAGGACAACTCACCTATTTGCTCATGCCTAAATTTGCAATTCCCATGAACATAAATAAAAATCATTTTGAAACATCAAAAAAATTTATTTTTATAAGAAAGTAAATTTTTAAAAAATATTTTTAAAATCACCTGCCGGCAGGAATTTAATAGCTTCATGGGAATGCATAATAAATTAACTCATCATAATGAGCATACTGGATCCTATCTAGATATCCGTCATTTTCCTAAATGAAATTTAGCAACCCGATATTTCAGGTTGTGTAGCGCTTGCTAAACAAGCTTAACCATCACATCAAAGCATACTAAATTATCAAATCGAAAATGACAATATATCATCAAGTCAAAGGGACCATGTAACAATTTGAATTCTCTATCTCTTAGGTGACTCATCCTAGAGAATTCAAATACGGTCTAGTGCTACACACATCATAATGTGTGCTTATGTCATACACCCGGAGAATCTCCATTCCCGATGGTTGAGACCCACCACCATATCTCATATATCGGTGTCATGCATAATAACCTGTTATAACAAAGTTATCCTTTATTAGTTATAGGTTAAGCGCAAATTTAAGAAATTTCTAAGTTAGATCATATCTCCAAGCAAGTGATCATCACAGTGCATGATCTAACAAAATAACTTCTAAGGATATATATAACAATTATATAAATAATAAATAATACCCAAATTATGTGCAACAATTAAATTTATTAACATTACAATATTATTACATAATTTGTATTGGATGTTCAAGGGCAAATTATTATTACTATTCTAGCTCAAATATCATCTCTTTTTCTAAATTTTGAATTTTTTTCTCTTAAGAAAACTTATTTTATTTGTAAATTACACACAGGAGGTCTGGTTCATTCAAACAGTTATGAAAAAACCCAAAGGTGAAGGGATCATGTGAAATTCCCCCCAAGGCAGAGGAGAGTATGTGAAATTAACCCTTCTATAATAGACAGTTTGGAAATAGATGTGACAATGTATATTGTACTTTATGAGTTTTATATTCTTATTGAATAGTTTTTTAATATATGCTTTATATTTACACAAGTAAAATTGACAAGCGCAATAACACAATATTAATGTGAAAAAAACAAAAAAATAATAATGGTTCAGATATTTGATTTAAAAATAAAATATAGTAAGCTATAGCAAAATGCAAAAACATACATATGATACTAACTGCTGTAATTCATAATGGATTTAAAATAGATTTGCTAAAGTATTTTGACTCAAAAATTAAATTTTGAAGTAGGCAAGTTTAAAATCTAATGGGGAAGAATAGGTGATTGCATGGGTGAAAGCTTAGTTTTATAGGGGAAAATCATTTTTTAAAAATGATTGGATTTAAAAATTAGAGATGGTAAAAGTTTTGTTTTATAGGCAAAAAACATATCTATAATTAGTGATACCTCGTCATTAATGTGAAAAAGATAAAATAATAAATCCAATACGCATTGGCGACGGGCATCCTTGTCACCAATGTACATAAGCATGTAAAAAAATTATTTTCTAGTAGCCTTCCTGACGGGAATACACATATAGCCTGCATCCAAATCAATCCAATGACAATATTTAACAATATATAATAAAATCAACCATGATACACATTCACATTCCAAATAAATATTCATACATAATCATCCACCAATACACAATATCGAACAATACTCATGCAACAATCACAATCATAACTCATCTTGCATGCTCAAACAATATTCATTCACTAAGCAATGAAATCACAAATATAATACATGCAGGTAAAATTCAAAAGTCATAACATGTCTTAACACAATCTAAAACTACATAAATATAAGAACAAGTCTCACTCACTCCTCGTCATTGTCATCATCGTTGTTATTACCATCGTCTGCATTAGAACGTTGTATCGTATTGTTGCTCCCTACGGGAGTACCTCCTATAACCTAAAAAGATTGCCACTCAACATAAGAGAATATTCCAAAAAAATCATAATAAATACATATATGTTATGTCATATATACCTCTCCACCACCAGGATTTTCATGCTTTGGAAACACCAACTTAGTGATAGCTACGTATATCGGCTCGGGAAGACTCTCCTTCAAGGACGAACACTCAATTAGGCGCTGCACAACATCCCAAGTCGATAATCAAATTAATTCAAGTAATTCCAAATTAATTCGAGTAATGTATGAAACTAGTAACATGAGTTGAGTTTTAATAATTTGATCTTACCGGATTTTCACTCAAAATATTTATGCTCGATCCGAGCGTAGGGAGTAGCTCCCAGAAAGTGATCATATAGCTTTGCACCACGATTATCCGATGCTATTGAACATTTATTCTTCAAAATAAAGTATTTTTTAGTATATGCAGTGGTAATATAATGAATTTAAAATAATTCATCTTCTTCTCACCCTTCCACTCAATAATGAGAGTCATCCAATTATAAGGAGGAACCCTCTTATAAAGCTGATGGATCCGCTTCTAATCAATGGTTATTTCCATAAAGTATTTATTCTTGAGTGTAATCCTCCACCCACGAAGCATCTTGCTCGCTCTAGTCATTACATAATCCCAAGAGTCCGGGTTGTCCTCAAGGCAATAGTGATCCTGCAAATTAGATGTGGAAAAAAGATACACCATTAAAAAATCAAATAAATATTTATTGAAAAAGCAATATAATAAACAATTACCATGATCCTCTCCCATATCTTCTTTATGTCATTCCATTGTTGTTCATCAAAATTATGAGTAATGTTTATGGAGTGTGGGTCTATGATTAAACAACCGATCAAATTATTAATTCTGATGGCATAATCTCCAACGGGAATGTTGCACCTCCACTCCAAAACAGCCTGATAACTTGAGAAGGTACCTTGGTTTGCTGATCACTACTATGCCTATCGGTCTTCTTATAGTCCTTATTCCCTACAAAGACAAAGAGAAAAATAATTTTTTTATAAACTTCAATAATTGAATAACGCTAAAATCTCAATAGTTTACATGATATTATTACACATTTCCCTCAACTGATCTGACATCGCCTTTTTTTAGTCTCTACTTTATTATACGATTCTTCTTTTTAATGTCATCCTCCTTTTATAGTGCCTCTCGCATTTCTTTTGCAATGTGGTAGCTTTTTCTGGTAGGGATGCATTTTATTGCTTCGGTCCATGGACGGAGACATTCAATCTCCGACTGATAAGATCCGGCCAAAGACTTCTGTTGGATCTCATCATCACCGGATCCATCACTAGCATTGACTACAATATAAAATGTGAAATAAATATTTATATGGAACATAAAATGTCCATGGACTTGGAAATTAATATCTAGATCAGGCGATGAATCCCGATGATAAGATGGACTCATAGGAGATGCATGTGTATCTATCCCTGCAATATCAAAGAAAGTAATAAATATGATATGAATAAATAAGTTCCTCAATTAACCTAATGAAATTAAATAAATTAATATATTCAATGAGTGAGGATCCATGTAGAGATAATGGACTATGAGAAGGTCGTGAGGACATTCCTGCATAAATAAATAAAATTTAAATGCGAAGTATGCATATTTATACCAAAAGCAAAATTTATTTGAACAAATTAATATTCATACCAAATGATGAACTTGCTCGATCTTGGGAAACTTTCCCTATGTGCTTTATCCTCTGGCTCATCTGCAACTTAAATATTTATTCAATATATGGAAGCAAAATAAGTGAATGTTGAAAATTGCAATGAAAAAATAAAAAATATACATTAAAACTTAAAGTTAATACTTTAAACTTTACAAGTACTAAAATTTTGAAATTCAATCTCCTACATTACAGACATCAAGCCAATTTTGCGGAGTATACATATCAAAATTAACATTTTTCAGGTATGAGTAATTAGGAAAAACTTCTCTTTTAGGCTCATTTGGGTCATCAGAACCCTCTATGTTTTCATCAAGGGAAAGTTGAAAAAGAGTTCTCTGCTCCTTATACAATGCGACCCAAAACCTTTGGCTGCTTAGGATCTTTGACACAAAAGCACTAAGTAGCCTGCTTGCAAACATGAACTTTAAATCAGGGTAAATCTCATTGTCTAGATTTACAAGATTAAATCCATACGCATCTCTTGTTCTATTATCATGACACCATCGAACCTTAAAAATCACATAACTACGTATGTCTTTTGTACCATACGCATAGAATATCTCAATGATATCTTCTAGTTGTCCATAATAAATTACATCACCAAGTATTGGATTCTGATCTGTCAAGCTTGAATAGCATTCTTGAGAGAAGAAAACCATGACCCTACTGTTTTGGGTAACTCTTTCCTCCTTAATCCCTAACCTTTGAAATAAAAACTCATTTATATGATATCCGCTGCATTATTTAACTGTGTAGTGTGGCCCATGTGTGTGAATTCTTATCTCTTCTTATATTGATAAATTAGCAAATATTTGTTTTTCTATCAATGTTGAACATAATAACAAATGACCGTTAAGAAGTCATTCTAAATTTTTTTCAAATTTAATTAAAATTAAAATACACAAACCTTACTTCGGCTACAACCCTTTAAAAAAATTTACGTATTTTGGCAATTTGATTCTGTGCTAACGCCTGAGTTATTTGTAACTACAACTTCTCCAAATGTTGACTGTTGATACAACACCAGATATTAATAATTTTATAAATTAAAAAATTACCACATTTATTAAAGTTAGTATACTAACTTTTGATAATCTACAAAGATTTTCAAATTATAAAATACAAATGCATGAGCCTGTTTCAAATATAATTTGGTGTAGTCTTTGTTCATCTTGGTACTGCCATGAAAAGTGTCATCTATATTACTAATTTATGAATTATTATTTGCATCTCCACCTCGTATATATCAAGAGGAAAAATACATGCATTCATTTGCAACGTAAAGGTCAACAATCGAACCATCCGGATAAGCTTGATTACGTATTATGCGCTTTAAGAAACCCAAATATCTAAAAAAAATAGTAATAACTATTAGTTATTAAGATAAAATTATTAGGTCTTATGTTTATGAGCCTATTGTCTAATCTAGTTTTGATGATTAACAAAAAATTCCTAACACCGTTTGTCGAGTGTTTGCATGTGCTTGTTAGGTATAATACACAAAGATATTCAGTTGGAGGTTGGATAGAATTGAGCGTAAATGACGATATCTTGGAGGTTGGTGGAAATCGGAATAAAGCCATCACAATTCAAGTTAAGACTCATCATCGCTTCATCCGCAATCAAGACAAGCTATTGAAGATCATTTGCCTTGAGTATATTAGTTTTTAGTTTATACTTTGTGAGATTATATTTAAAAGCTTAAATATTAGACACATACACGTTTTCATTTTATAGCTTTCAAGTTAAATCGTATAAAATATGAAACAAATAGTTATATCCATATAC
>BQKN01066504.1:142999-189062 GCA_022839385.1 Asparagus kiusianus
TATATTCTGAAAAATATGTAAATCAAGACAACTTGAAAATTTATTTTGAACTTTAAGCTAAGCATGTAAAAATTTCATTATTTTAATTAAAAGTCTAAGTTAAGACTTAAGTGAAGTATACTACTTTGAAAATCATTTCTTAAAAAATTTATTTAAAGTTATCATAAAAGGTGAACTTGAGTATATCACTAAGGATTAAAAATTTTAAAATTTATCAAATAGATCAATTATTACTTAACTCAATTAATTTGCCAAGTGACTATTTTTATGATTTTTTTAAGGAAAGAAGAGAAAGAAGAAGAAAGGAAAAAAATTATGACAAAAAAATGCAACAAAAAGGTAAAATAAAGAGAAAAAATAACTACGTCCCACCCCCACACCTAAATTTTGCGTTGTTCTTAATACAAACTCTATAATGTACAAAGTAAAGTAGATAAGAAATGAAGCACTTACATTTGGCCGGCTGACCTAAAAAACCTGTAATTACCTTTGGTGTGAGGATGATGAAATCAAAATTTTATTCTCTTTTTTTATTTTTTTTATTTTTTAATTTTTTACTATAAAAGAACAATAACTCTCAAATGAGAGAAGAATAATTTCATTATTATTACTATGAGACAAAAGAAAACAAAGAATGTAGGATGAAAGTGTAGGATCTGATACAATATTCACTAAAACACTAGGGGGTGAATAGCGTTCCTTTTAAAAATTATGCAAAGTAGATTATAAATTGTAATAAAGATAGTAAAATCATAGTAAATCACAATCGCAAATATAGTATTTTATACTGGTTCCACCTCCCTGGTGTACATCCAGTTCCCAAGTAAATCCCGCTTGAGAGTTCCAATATGATTTTAAAAGACTTACAAAATCAAATAGCAAACCTAACCAATTTGCAAAACCATGCAAATTGTACACAATCTCTTCACCATGAGATCACAACTCTCACACCCGAAAGAACTTTTGTTGAATCAACAACACAATATCTATAAGCATTGATTGTGTAGTGATGTGTAGTAGTGGCTTTAGGAATGTTTTTAATCTCTGGAATTTGCCTAAATAAGTTGTATATTGGATGAAGATCAAAGGCTGACTCAGAGAATACTTTTCTCAATACTTAGTGAAAAATCTGAATGTTTTGAACTCTTAAGAATGCACAAATATTGAATCTTATGGATAGGAATCATTAGGCCAAACTTCTGAACTTGTAACCTATTTAAAGCTCCTGAAAGACAAGTTTTCAAAGTCAATTAACGGAACAAAACGACTAAAAATAGTTTCAAATTTAAATTCTGAAATGTTAGAAAACTGTCATTGTAGTCGACTAGTAGTCGCTGTAGTCGACTACACTGAGTTAAAACAGACTCTGTTAATTTAATATTTTTCTTAGTAGTCGACTACACTGGTCATTGGTTGACTACATTGTAAAAGACAGAAAGTATGGAATTCAAATTCAAGGCTGATTAGTCGACTATACTGTGTAATAGTTGACTACACTGTAAATAACAGAAAGTTAAGAATTCTGAAAGACTTTTAGTAGTCGACTATATAGCTAGTAGTCGACTACACTGTATTTTTACAGAAACTAAGATTTTGTCTAAGTCTTCAGTAGTCGACTATAAAAAATCATTAGTTGACTAGACTTTAATTTGATAGAAACTTATATTTTTGATCTGAACTTCAGTAGTCGATTACAAGTAGTCATTAGTCGACTACAAAGGGGTAAAAACTGATATGAATAAAATATTTTTAGACTTATTGATAAGTTATAAACTCTAATGGTTAACATAGGGGATTTCTATTGTTAACCAACACACTAAGCATGTATTAGTGTGTTCTAATCACTATGTGTTTGTATGTGTGAGTGATCAAGGCTTGTACATAATTTCTAAGTAAAGAAAATGTAAAATTTACATTGATGTATAAGCTCTTCATTTTCTTTACTTCATGATGCCTTGAATACATCTTGTACTTGTTCATATTTGATGTTGAAAGCTGCATTGATATGTTAGTGCACAATAATATTCGTAGTGATACACATAATGAATAAATTGTTATCATCAAAATTATATCTTGGGGACATGATATCTAACATTCTCCCCCTTTTTGATGATGACAAACAATTTATGCATATGTAAGTATATTCTAAAAGAATTAAACATTTAGAAACAAATATACTTACTCCCCCTGCATAAAAGCATATTAGAGTCTACAATTCATATATATAGCATAACTATCATTCTCCCCCTTTTTCATTAACAAAAATACATAAACATCTATCCTAAACATGTCATAATTTCTTCTTCATGATCCAATACTTCAAAAAGATCTTTCAAATTGTGAACATAGTTCATCACTTCACCCATCCATATGGGTAGGCAAAGACTTGCCATAAATACCAAAATTTCGATAATTTCCATCTTCACAATCTGTTTTAATATAAGTAGCTCATGAACACATATATCATAAAAATACTAAGCATGATAAGAAGAAGCACAAAGGCATACATAGTTGTGAACACACAAACATAAACATAGTAGCAACATACGACATATTACACAAATCACACAACTAATACTTAGTTTTTGACACATTGAAATTAAATAACTTAAGATATTGTTTTTGACATAAACATAAAACTAGTGCAAAGCTACATGATGCATGCAAAGTCTTCTAATAAGATGGCCCTGGTGGAGGTTGATTGCCTTGGAAGAACGCATTGAGCTTCATGTCCAAAGTATCAAACTTCATGTTTATTGTATCAAGCTTCAAGTCCAAAATCTCAAATTTGTTGGTTAACGCTTCTTGATTTTTCAGCACAAGTACATTTTAATCATACAAAGCCTTTTGTCCAGTTTCCAAATCAAGTATTCGAGCGGACAAAGTTTTGTATTATGCATCAGAGAAGCAAGAAGGTTTATACAATGGTGGTGGAATGTGACTAGTAGAAGGTCCAGCTTTATCAGTGGCTTGTGGTATATTTTAGGGGTTTTGATCTGGTTGGGGATGAGGTTCATCTTGGTGAATTTTAAAATTGGTTAGTTTTATTCGAGTTAAGGCATTAGAGTCAAAAAGATCGATGGAACGAATCTTAGAAGTTTCAGTTTCTAGATCAACATGATATGCCTCAAATATTCTCGTAAGAAAAGCTTCAAATGGAAGAGATCCTATAGAAAAGACTAAAAGATTTTCATAAAACACCTCAGCCCAATTTACTTTTATGTTAGTCATAATTGCATAGATGGCTTTGGCTAGGTTAAGAGATATATAATGTAAGCTCCTAATTTTTGGAAAAAGGTTGTAGGCAAGAATTCGAGCTACAAACCTAGGGATATGCCTAAGTTTATTTGAATTATTGAGAGGTTAGCCATAACCGGAAGGAAAATATGATTTCTAAGCAAATTTTCATCATTCATTTTGATAGTTAGAAGACTAACACCTTGATAAGGAATTTTTAAAATTTTACCTAATTTATTAGGAGTCATATTGATTTCAATTCCTTTAACAAGTATGTTAAGAACATCCGAGTGATGATCAGTTTCATATCTAGTGATATTGACATAAAATTGTTGAACTAATAATGGATAATATGGTTTCCTATTTTCAGAGGAAAAAAGATCTAATAATCTAGCATTTGCAAAGTAATCACTGAAATTATGAGTGATGAAATCATCAAATTTGACAAATTTACCGGGTATAATTTTGAAAGATTGAAATTCCTTAAATTGGGCAAGCAAAGAGGGATCTTTGAGATATATTGAATAATCTTCAACTACATTTGATGGACCAGACCTATGCCTCTTTGATTTTGACATTATT
Source organism: Asparagus kiusianus (assembly GCA_022839385.1). Lineage (NCBI taxonomy): Eukaryota > Viridiplantae > Streptophyta > Magnoliopsida > Asparagales > Asparagaceae > Asparagus > Asparagus kiusianus. The sequence continues at coordinate 146,819 of BQKN01066504.1, forward strand.
CAATTTAGAATAGGGGAAGAGAGCTTACCAACAGTTGAAATCCTACATGTAGTCGACTAATTGAAGCTGTAGTCGACTACTGAGACTGGAAAACTCAAAGTAGACAAGAAATTTGATAAAAATTTTGAGAGGACAATGAGGAAGAGAGGATGCCCTAACCTTTGGAATCGGATGACCCGAGGAAGATTGTAAAACCCTATAAATTTGAATATTTTATGATAAATAATGATAAATATGTTATATAGTAAAAAATAACATATTTTGATGTTTAAGTATGATAAGAATTTATTTGAAATTAATTCAATATATATTTGTGAAAATATGAGTGCAAATGCACAAAACATGCACAAAGGCCAAAAGAGTGAAAATCTGGGAACAATAACTAGTTATGAGTTTCTATATTTTTCATACCAATAAAGTCAGAATATGGAAAAGTATAAAAGACCAACATTGTAGATCTCTTCAACAGATTTCCAACAAATCTTAGATCATCTCATTCCGAGCTCGGATGAGAAAGTTATAGCCAAAATACCGAAGGTTGTTTTCCTAGTCAGACTAGGTTTCCTGGTTCGGGTCAAACAGGTTTGTTTTGGGTTTGCCTTTATAAATACCTGTGTTTTTCACAAAAATTCTTTTATTTTATCATATCTATAAACCCTAGCAGCCACCCTCTCCCCTCAAAAACCCTAGATCTTTTTCTTATGAGTTTGGAGAGCTTTGTGAAGCAAAACACCGACACGAGGGCGAGATCATCAACGTGTGGCCAGGGAGAACGGGTTGTTTATGCTTGTGGATTGCTTGCTATTTGTTTCAGAGACTTGCACATGATATTAAGGTAAGATAACTTACAACCAAACCCATCCCCATAGTTAAATAACTAGTTTAGAAGTTTAAATTGTGTTTACATGCTTAGATCTTAATCTAATGTGAAAAAAGAATAGATTTTTATTGTTAGATCTTAAACAAATGTTAGATCTACATATTTTTTTTGCTGTTTATAATAGAAAAATAATCATGATTATTAGGGTTCTTCAAAATTTCTTTTTTAACTTGTTAATCATGATCTAATCATGTTTAAACTATAATTTAACATTTAATTGAGTTTACATGTGGATTAAAGATGAGAAAACCTTAGGTTTGTGATATCTAAGTGTTAAAAATATGATTTAATGAATATAGATCTTTTCTAAGTTATTTGACAATCTTGTTTATGTTTAATATGTTAAAAGTTCATGCTTTAGATTGAAGAATTTGGTTAATTAAGTTGAAAAACCCTAATTAGATTAACACAAGAGTTTGATTTATGTTCGAGATAATTTTAGTAAGTGATTATCAAAATTTAAGTATTGTTATATGTTTTATATATGTTTCAGTATATTTTAAATCGGATTGAAGGTTTAAATATGATTTTTTATGCAAATAATCATGCTTGTTATGTTCTGCAGAAAAACTGCTGCACATATATATTGTTTAACTAGAAATTTGAAATAACAAATGAAATCCAAATTGAACCAAACTAATGCTAATTGAAAGATATATGAATCTAGTTTTTAAAACAGAAAACTATTCCTAAATATAGTTTTCCTAGGGATATGCTTAATTTACTGATAATACATTCTGCAGAAAAACTGCTGCACATATATAACATTTAACTAAAAAATTAGAGATAACATATAAACTCCAAACTGAACCAAACTAGTGCCAAATGATAGCTATGTGAATCTAGTTTCTAAAATGAAAATCTATTCTTAAAAAGAGTTTGTTTAGAGAAAGATATGCTCAATTGACTAACAACATATTTTACAGATAACTACAAATATGCTGATTTGAAATAATTGATATATAACGTGAAAGTTTCTTGAGTTTCGCTCTTGTTTGTTATTTTTGAGAGAGTTTCTCGATCTTGTACTATTATATTATAATGACTAAGAGTTGTTTAGTATCTGAGATGTTATTGAACATCAGTTATGGACACGCACACCGAGATATGTGCACGTATGCTTAGTTTATGTTGTGTTAACATACTTTTGTCACAAAGTTGAATTAGTAAGCACATATAAAGAAGTATAGCTATTCATGTATCCGGAATAGGAAGATAAAACCTATTTTCACAGGACGATTGAGTAATAGTATTATAAAAGTATCGTCATTTTATGTATCCGGAATAGGGAGATAAAACCTATTTCCGTAGGACGATTGAGTAAGAGTATTACAAAAGTATCGTCATTTTATGTATCCGGAATAGGGAGATAAAAACTTATTTTCACAGGACGATTGAGTACGAGTATTACAAAAGTATCGTCATTTTATGTATCCGGAATAGGGAGATAAACCTATTTCTGCAGAACGATTGAGTAAGAGTATTATAAAAGTATCGTTATTTCATGTATCCGAAATAGGGCAATAAAACCTATTTGCCATAGAACGATAGAGTAAGAGTATTACAATAATATCGTTATTTTATGTATCCGGAATAGGGAGACAAAACCTATTGTCGCAGAACGATTGAGTAAGAATATTACAAGAGTATCGCTATTGCACAAGGAGATGCACACATATATGTATCATCAGTTGTAGTTACTCCTATGTTAGATTATCCATGAGTAGGGCATATTCCTTGATTTGTGGCATACATGATATGGCCTATAGTGATTTTTGAGTTGGATGATATTCTCTTATTATTATGTCAACTACTTGAGAAGTAGTTCGAGATTGTGACATTGATCCTATTTGGAGTATTTTCTTTTGAGTGTTGTTTTCATTCATAGAGTTGGAATTGGTATTTAAGGATCTATAATTTAAGACATATGGTATATATATGAGGGTTTCCTTGTTTGGATTATTTCACTCGACGTACTACGTCTCATCTTGTAGGTGCCTAAATATTAACTTCATTAGATACAGGGAAAATAATATAGGTAGATTATACTTAATAGATAGAGCGCGCCTCCAGTTCATCTAGCAGCCCTTCCCGTGGGACGGATGGAGGTGATCTTTCTGTAGTGCTCTGACGCTCTTGTTGTTGTTCTTTTTATTTAAATTGTATCTTTCAGGCAGATCCGGGTTTCGGAGAGCCGTAGGATGACGGAGTTCTGGCGTAGTCGCCGTCGCATAGTTTTAGCAGTTGAAGTTCCACTATATAGTTATGTTCATTGTTCAGACTTTAGAGTTGTATTCATTTTGTAGAGGCTGAGTGCCTTAGTGAGATTTCATTTGACTCATTGTGTTGAGATGTATTTCAGACTCAGAGATATTTTCATTCCATTTCAGTTGGGCAAATTTGTTGATATACTTCTTCTGTGCATATTTGATTTTATACCACTTCTATTATTTGCCTGTTTTGTACATTCACCTATTTGTTGTTTCCACTAGAGAGATAGTGACTGTGATGGTGAAACATGTCGTAGCATGGTATTTGGTGCTTGGCAGGTTTGACAATCCGGGTTTTACCTTAGACTGTAGCCTTATGTGAACCCTAGGGCATCACAGTTGGTATCGGAGCTCTAGTTCCAGCATCATTAGGATCATTCCTGTGTCAAATTGTGGAGCTAGGATAGAGTTTCCTTGGATTCATGTATAGAGTCCGCTAGGAATTCCTAGAATGAGTGAGGACGATATATGCGTATATCTCAAAATTTCAAAATTTCTTTTATGATAATTACTTTATGTTGATTTAAAGTATTTGTGTGAGTACTATATGTTATGTATACATATTGTGATACGTTATATATATATGTATATATGTTTGCAATCTCACTTACTATGATCATAAGCTCTCCTCTCGATATTATAAATGTTGGGACGAGGATACGGTTGAGATAAAACTCGTACCCGGAGAGCTGGATAAGCAGAGCCCGAGCTGCAGCAGACTCCATAGTATATGATCGACTTTATGGTACCATTTGCAGTAAGATTTTGTAACACTCAAGGAGCGAGAGGCGTATCCGTTTTCGCCAGCAGTATTACTTTCTGGAGTTCCACCACCAATTGTACCAGTCATGCCTAATGAACAGGCAATACCAATGATGTCATCATCACCACAACCAGCTGTTGATAGAACCGCATAGCACGAGACTTGGCTCTGAAAGAATAGGAAGTATATCAGACATTGAGAACACCATAGTGCAGGGTAGACTAGATTCATGTGCAACTTATAAATAAAAAGGAATATGTGAAAATTTCTTAACGTCGACTCAGTACCAAACCAGAGGTTAAAAAATTTCAGCATAGAGGACATCATCGGGGAATAGTAGCAAAGTATAGCTACGATTTCAGATTTTCGCCGGGACAACGTATATCACTTATTTGGGAAAATTTTGTTTACTTCTTCGACAAGCAGTTAGAGCTAGTTCGATTAAAGCAGTGAAATATGCCTATAGTTAATTATGAAATTAAGACCAGCATGATGACAATAGCAAGGGTAAGAGGCCTATTGTGGGATCTAGAGAATCCCAACAACGGGGTAAGGATTTTTACCATCATCAACAAAGACATTATAAGAAGATAGCACAATATGATTTAATAGCGCCGCAGCAGCGCATGATTCGGGACACATGATACAATTGTAACAAGATCGGATATAGATCGAAGAATTATCACAGTACACCAGCAGTAGACCAGTATAATAGAGGTCAGGGTCAATAGTCTAAGGACCGCGGTTACGGCCAGCATCGGAGGATAGATGTACTACCGGTTATTCCGAGGATTTAGGGGCCAATAGGCTAGAATTACGCTATTCAGAGTATTCATCACGGTGAGATGGACCATACGTTCCACCACCGATAACACAACAGTCGCTAGACACCGATAGGGTTTATATAGTCATACCGCGTGAGCATAGTGCGAGCGAAGTTTTTGAAGTAAATTCTTATCCAGCTCGAATCTTGTTTGATTCAGGAACTTCATATTCTTTCATATTTCATGCCTTCATGTATAGGCTTCAGCTAGTTACACATCCCTTAGATGTTCTGTTATCAGATTCTACTCCTCTAGGGGAGGTGTCTCTATTAGTGAGTATATGTAGGAGATGTGTCATCAGTATTGATGAGTTTGAGTTCATCTTTGACCTGGTCGTTTTGTGGATATTGGATTTCGACGTTATTCTTGATATGAAATGGTTATAATCCTACAATATTAGTATCTACTATTTTTCTAAAAATAGTATGCTTGTGAGCATTCGTTAGGATTGTATAGATAGTACCAACCTCATAGGGTAACCAGAATGCGGAGCCATTACTAGCATATATCGAGAAGGTGATGATACAAGATCGGGGTGCAGTTTTGAGTGAGACCGGAGTCGTCTCAGAGTATCAGGATGTCTTTCAGGACATACCTACGTTTTCTCCAGTGAGAGAGGTTGTTTCCCTACATCGAGTCAGCAGGCACCGTACCAATATTCCGAGCACCCTATCATATCATATTGCACCCACTGAGATGAGGGAGATACAGACTCAGCTAGATGAGTTGTTAACTTAGGGTTTTATTGTCAGGAGTTATTTTTATAAGAGTACTGGTCCTCTTCGCGGGGAAGAAGGACTATAGCATATGATTGTGTATCGATTATCGTGAGTTGAGCAAGTCACTATCCAGATCAGGTATCCATTATCAAGAATTTATGACTTGTTCCACCAGCTGCGGGGAGCGTAGCATTTCTCGAAGATTGATCTTCGTTCTAGTTATTTTCACTTGCGAGTGCGGTAAATGGATATTTCCAAAACCATATTTTCTGACTCGATATAGGTCCTTTGAGTTCTTATCATGCCATTTGGGCTGACCAATGCACCCGCGGTATTCATGGATTTGATGAACCGGGTTTTCCATCCATGTTAGGACCAGTTCGTAGTCATTTTATTGACGACATCCTTATCTTTTCGAGATCAGAGACAGAACACGAGCATCATCCTCTATTAGCATTACGGGCATAGCGAACAATCGAGATTAGAGGCATTAGTGATACGCTGAGTTCAACAAATACGAGTTTTGGCTATAAGAGATCAGATTTTTAGGCCACATTATTAGTAGGGGGCATAACAGTGGATCCAGCCATTGTTGAGGTTGTACTTGATTAGGAGCCACTAAGAACCATTATGGAGATGCGGAGTTTTGGAAAGGTATGAGAGAAAGTTTATTCGGGACTTTTGAAGATTATGATACCACTTATACAACTTATGAAGAAGGGTGAATAGTTTGCTTTGGGCACTGGGTGCCAGGGAGCCTTTGAGACTATTAAGGCTAGATAGACTACAATAACAATTTTGACTTTTTTGAGCAGTGATACAACATTTGTCGTTTACGTGGACATGTCATTAGCAGGACTACAGGGTGTTTTGATGCAGACCTGGAGGGTATGGCTTATTTCACGACAGTTGAGGCACATCGTAACAGATATACAGTGCATCCAGGCATAAGGAAAATGTACAAAAATGTGAAAAGACACTTCTAGAGGAGTTTTCAGGATTTATTCAGTAGCCAGTTGTGATATTCTAGTGTTGTCCACCCACAGACGGATGGACAAACGGAAAGAGTAAACCAAGTGTCGGAAAACATGTAGCAAACATGTATTATAGATTTACAGGATAGCTAGGAGGATCATATCCCATTGATTGAGTTTGCTTATAATATCGTTTATCATAGACTATTAGCATGACACCATATAAGGCATGGTACGGGAGGCATTATAGATTGTTTATTCATTGGGCAGAATTATAAGAAAGTTTATTGCTTAGATAGGAGCTTGTGAGGCAGACTACAGAAAAGGTAACAGAGATTCGGGAACGCAATCCTGTAGCGCATAGTCGTCGGAAGAGTTACGCAGACCAGAGATGATGATCGTTAGAGTTCTAGATTGGGGATTATGTCTTATTGAAAATACCTCTGATGAATTCAGTGACTCGGTAGATGGGGAAAGTTTACCCCAAGGTATATTGGCCCGTTCATGAGAGTTATACATTTTAGAGCTGTTTCGTATGGGCTAGATTTTCTAGCATCAATGTCGAGTAGACACAATAATTTCCATGTTTTAATAATTTATAAGTAATTACGCGACGAGGAGCAGCAGAGGGTGATTGATGCACCAGAATTTGAGTTTTAGATAGATTTAACTACCGTGGAGATCACGAGTTGTATTCTTACTAGAGAGGACGAGAGGCTTAGAAAGGAAGTAATACCTTAAGTTAAAGTTCAATAGAGATAGAAAGGAGATGAGAAGGCTTCTTGGGAGCGCGAGGAGGATATGCGTCGCGACTATCCACAACTGTTTGAGTGAGTAAATTGTTTTGGTTATAGCTTATTGATATTTATGATTTTTGATTTTTTTCTATATGGTCATATTTATATTTAACGCTAAAATAAGGGTATTAACACTTAGTTCCTAATCATTCGGAATATATGATATATATATATATGGGGGGTTCCTTGTTTGGATTTTTCGCCCGACATACTAGTTCCGTTTAGTTAGGGGTTAAGTGGTAGTATTCGCATTTTAGATTGTTAAGCATAAATATTGCTAGTGATTCATATCTAGGGATCAATGGTACGAGATGTGTACGGGAGGGTTTCCTTGTCTGGATTATCCCCTCTTAGTGCTTTTCTCATATTATTAATTCCTAAGTGTTTGGGGGAGAAAGTTAGTTTCTTCATTGAGGTATTTATTACAACTTCAGTCATTATAATAAAAATACAAAAAGATAGTCTTTTATAAGATTCTTACACAATAAAAATACAATTCTCGTCAAAACAAACGTAGAGATCGTTTATCAGTCTTCTGCTTACGTGGGATCTTAGCCTGTAACGGGGACGTTGATATTCGTGGATCACCAAACGATCAGATCAGATCCGGAGCTTTGTTGATTCGTGAAGGAATCAAGAAATCGAAGCAATTATCTCGGTAGAAGCGAGATGACCACTCTTCTCGAGATCACTGCAACGGGGCAATCTCAAGGGAAGAAACCGGGCTGCAGATCTGACGAACTCCTCTTCTTTAAGCTGAAGAATTCACTGATATCTCCTCCTCCTCTCTGAAATTCGTGGCTCTTTAGTCCTCAGTTCGGCAGGGCTTTGCCAATGCTCGAGAATTCCAGGTCCAAAAAAATGAAGGCCCTGGGGCTGTATTTATAGGCTTCGGGACCTCTGTTTTCGGATAAGAACGACCGATTCTCTCTTATCCTTAGTTGTAACCACTTAACCATGTTTATGGATGATATTTTATCTGTTGGAGCAAATCCAGGTGGTTAACGGTCGAAAAACCACCAAAAACAACCAAAATTAGCTTTTTCGGGTTGCAGACACCCGCGGGTGTCTCAACGTGGCGAAGACACTTGAGAGTGTCTCGGCTAAGCCAAGACACTTGAGAGTGTCTCGGCCAAGCTGAGACACTCATGGGTGTCTCGGCTTGGCCGAGACACCATGTGGTTTCTCGGTTAGGCTCAGGGCTTGGTCTCGCGTGCTTCGTCCGTTTTCGTCGTATTTTAATCATCCGAATTCAGAATCATGAGATCCAGAATGCATCAGAAAGCCGACAAGGAGATCTATAAGCTCTCACAATTGAATCATATATGGAGTAAATGGGACATGAGGGGTGCTTCGTCTTTCGTAAGCAACGTGCAGCTCCCGATTCATTCGTGTTTCGATTATTCCAAAATTTCGTTGCTTCGCATGGTCCATCGACTCACTTCATATGTTCGTTGTCATCAAATGAGCTTCTGTGACTCGAATAGCAATGTTCATCATCTTCTCTGTGTCTCGAGCTGTGTACGGGGACCTATAGGCAATTTTGACGCCTACAGATACCCCCTCCAAAGTGTTTCAATCCCGTTTATTTTATAGATGAGCTTGAAATACTTTGGATATGATCGGTCCAACCTTTAGTCGGTGTAAAAGGACCGATAGTTAGCTTTAATTCTTAACTCCTTCGATTTTTAGTCTATTCGATATTTAACGAATAACCAAAATTCTTCCGGCGCTACGTTTATTGTCTGGCTGTCGTCGAAGTCTCGAATCAAAAACCGGTGAGTTAATTTTGGCTCGTGTCATCGAGTTGACTTAGAACTGACTACCTCTGCTATAATATATTAGCTTAGGGTTATGCATTGAACGGTGTTGTTTCGGATCGCTCGATGTTGACTTTTTGTCACAGCGCGTTGACTAGCGTTGACATAGGGTTACGCGTTGACTGGCGTTGACCTAGGGTTTCGGGTCGCCCGGCGTTGACTTTTCATAGTAACGCGTTGACTGGCATTGACCTATGGTTACGCGTTGACCGACGTTAACCTAGGGTTTTGGATTGCCTGGCGTTGACTTTTCATCGTGACGCGTTGACTGGCGTTGACCGGCATTGACCTAGAGTTTCGGATCGCTCGCCGTTAACATAGTTTATACTCGTACGTTTGCTAGAGTATATACAGTTTAAGCTCTTAAGGTATTAGAGCATGGTGGTTCCAACAGTTAGGGCTGATGCGTCAATGACTCTCACATTCATAGGATTTTTGGCAAACCCTCAGCCATCAACGGGTTTGATGAGCATTTACCGACTACCGTTTGAGTCGGGCTAGCATGCGAATTGTTTAAGTCCGTTCCACATATGACTTTATGCTAAAAGAGTTAACTCTTTTAGTGCTATGATATTGAATACGTAGATTTCATTTTTCTCACGGGAATAGACTACCCGGCCGCATGTATCAGATGCAGACTCAGGATTTTTGGCAAATCCTCAGTCATCAACGGATTTGACGTGCCTTTATCGATTACCGTTTGAATCGGGCTTGCATGCGGATTGTTTAAGTCTGTTCCGCATGTAACATTGTGGTAAAAGAGTTAACTCTTTTAATGCTACGATATTGAATATGTAGACTTCGTCTTTCTCACGGGAATAGACTACCCGGCAATGCGTGTTAGGCGTTGACTTATCCCTTCTTAGGATTCGGGATAAAACTCCGCAGACTCAGATTCTGGTGTCTTTTTCACTCGGCGAAAGACTAAACCGGCAACGCGTGTTAGGCGTTGACTTATCTTTATTTAGGAGTCGAGATAAAGTTTCCCGTGCATGTAAGGCACGGATCATGGTGTTATTAATAACAACCTGCCACAATGTCGAATATGTGGGCTTTTGTCTTTTTTTACAGTCAAGGGATAACCAGCAACGTGTGTTAGGCGCTGACTTATCCCTACTTAGGCTTCAAGATAAAATTCCCTAGATTTGGATTCTGGTGTCTTCTTCAATCGGTGAAAGACTAAACCGACAACGCGTGTTAGGCGTCGGCTTATCCCTATTTAGGATTCGGGATAAAATTCTCCACGCGTGTAAGGCATGAATTACGGTGTTATTAATAACAACCTGCTACAATGTCGAATATGTAGGCTTTTGTTCTTTTTACGGTCAAGACTAATCGGCAATGCGTGTTAGGCGCTGACTTATCCCTACTTAGGCTTCAGGATAAAATTCCCCGCGCGTGTTAAGCATGGATTATGAGAGTTAAAAAGGTGGTGTCTTCTCTTGGGGTAAAGACAAACCCGATACTAGAAAGGAAGAATTTTATATTCTATTTCTAATTGCAAAGGAGACTCGATGTAGGATTTCCACCTCGAGAATCTGAAGAGTGAAACTAAGAGTGGGATCTCTACTCCGAGAATCGAAAAGATTCAAATAATCCTAACTGTCGGAAGGTTTGATTACCAAACTAAAGGTAAATTTCTCGTTTATCGAGAGTGAATTGTGATTATGGCCCTAACTGTAGGAAGATTTGACTAAGTGGGAGGTTTGAGATGATCCTAACTGTAGGAAGGTTTGATTGCTTGATTCGTGGACCTCTCATTCATTAGAGGATTCGAGAGGGGATTTTGGTTGTGGCCCTATCTATAGGAAGGTTTGACTAAGTGAACAGTAAGAGTGGGAGTACAAATTACAGTAGGAGTGTTGATTCGTACAAATCACTCAAAGGAGGTTCCTGGTGTTAAGTGGCAAATACATAACACGGAGGGGTTTGATAATCGTCAATGATCAGGAGATTAAATTTCTGAATGCTATGTCCGGACTCTAACAATGAGAATGTTGAGTGCACAGACGTAGCGGGAGTTTATGTGAGAGTTTCTTATTCATCACCTTCTTGTAGTGACCGGGTTATCCCTAAAAATACACTATGTAGAATTCTTTCGGGAACTCCCCGTTACATGAATTACCCACCCCCAGTTTTTTTACAAAACTAGGTCTAATATTAAACTCAGTTGGATGACTGGGTTATCCTTAAAAATATTATGTATAAAATTCTCCAGGAACTTCCCATAGAAGCTGGGAAACAGTTTAGACTCATATACCTATTGGTGTATCAGGGAGCAGTTTAACCTCACATACCGGTTGGAGGATTGAGAAGCAGTTTATACTCGTATACTCTTTGGAGTGTGCAGGGAAATAGTTTATACTCGTGTGCCCTAATGGAGTAATGATACGGCCTAATTTAGTGCTATAACGCCAGCTTCAACCAAGGTTTGGATGCTCTTTTTGAGAGCAAAGCAAGCATGGGTAGGATGAATGATCCTCCTGTGGTATGCACAGTACTTTGGATCTGAAGTGTTGTCAGCTCCCTCCTGATTTGTGATAAGTGGTAGCTTGATCTTTTTGTTCTTAAGGAGGGATTCGAAAATGGCTAGAACGTCTTCGTCCTTGAAGGAGTACTCTTTTTGGAGCCTCGAACCCGAATTCTTTTGTTGTCTCCGGGATTGCTGCTGCGACATCTGATTAACATCAACAGCTGCTGCAAGTGTCTTCCCCTTGCCATAGGAGATGAAGCTTGAGTTCAGAGGGTTAGCCGCCGGTTGGCTTCTCTCAGCTTTCTTCCTTCTGAGGAAGCGTTCGGCCTGCTCTCCGTGCATCTTCAACTCTTTTCAGGTATTGGACGGTGCTATTCCCATAACTTCCAACACATCCAAAGAGAGGTTATTGTGGAAATTTTTAAGGATGAAGTCCTCTGTGATTGGATCTCGGCAGTTCATCGCCTTATTCTGGAAGCGCTTGACGAATTCGTCGACCGTTTCGTCGTCCTCTTGTTTCTCATCGAAGAGTGTTCTGATGGATATCTCAGCATCGTCATCAAAGAAGTTGCCGAGGAACGAGCTCTCCATATCGTCCCAGCTGTTGATGTTTCCAGGCTTGAGATGGCGGTACCAATCAAAAGCAGGCCCACAGAGGGTACCAACGAATGACCGAACCATCAAGGCTTCGTTGCTAGAAATCATGCCCAAGTGGGATTTGAAATAGATCAAGTGTTGAGTAGGCGAGCCCTTCCCGTCGAACGTCGTGAAGTTGATCAGGTTGAACTTTGCCGGATACAGGATCGAATTCCACTCTCTTGGGTAAGGACACGGGATCCCGATCTTCTTTACCTCTCGAGCAGACATCAGAGCATCGATTTTACTCTCGAGATCTTCATCTTTTCGTCCTCGTCTATATCCTGTTTTGGACAATTTCTGAGAGGAATAATGCGGCCACCCCCAGCATTGTCATCTTTAGTGGGACCACCCCTAGTGTTCTGGTCAACAGGAGGGTTGTCAGCATTGATGCGTTCATCCACATCTGAAACGCTATTTGCTCGGTTAGCATCGTTGCGATGACTGGATTCACCAAATTGATTGGACAGGGTCCGAATTTGTTGGTCATGCTCTTCCTTCTTCCGTATAATGGTTATTTCCAATTCGAACTTAAAGTTCTCTTTTTGCATAGCCAAAGCGTCCTCGATGATTTTGGTCATTTGTTCAGTGTTGATCATAAACACTTCCCGAGCTTGCCCCTCGCTAGACATTATGTTGTCGGAGGCGATTGCAGAACAAGAGTCCGATAGTTCGTCATCGGAATGGATTCCTTCATGGATTTTCGGGCAATTGCTATGTCCGACGGCTTCTAGCTGGAGCCGAGATATTCGTTGGGCGATTCCCGAACTGACTTCTCTTCTTGGAGAGAAATCAGGATTCGAGCCATTTGTACCCCTCACAGACTTTCCCTTGTCGACCATGTTGATGGTTACGGAGTTCGTCCTTTTGAACAACCGACCTTCTCTTGTGGAGACGCCTTAGCTTGGTATTCGACGTTTTAGTGGAAATCCTCTCGAATACTGAGACCCTCTGTCGAGCGGTCTTGGGGAAGTTACACGTTGATAATACTGCCCTAATAATCTTGGTACACGGATAGTGAGAGTCTGTTCCTCGGGTATTTCTCTTCCGAGACTTGTTCGTACCCCCAGCCCGATAATACAACTCATCGGCATGATGACCGGAGCAAACTATCGCGTGTTGGTATGACTTCTTAGGTATAACGTTGTCGTCTAATGAACACGTTTCCTTCTGAGGACTTGATGCCTTATTGGCGTTCTGAAGAGTTACGCATTTAGAGCCACGCTCTCGAGAGCACGGGACCTCAATGGGCTCTTGGACTTCGACTTGCTGTCCGATGTGGTCAGTTGCTGGAATTTTCTCGTTATGAGAAGGCTTCATATTGTCGTGAGGGCGCGTTTGACCCCCAGCTCGCTGAGTTGCTCGGGGTTCCTTCACTAGGCCCAAGCATTCTTTAGTAGGAGTTTTGCCTCGATCTTCATGTAGAGAACCCAGGCAAGCCTTCAGTGGAATTCTATACTTAGAGAGATCCACGCTGTCGTAGGGTTTCACCGGAGGTGAGGGAGCAATAGGAGCGGAATCTGGAGTTGACGAAGGTCGGGGAGTAGCCTTGGATCTGGAATCGAGTGAGAGACACGACTGGTGTCTCTTGGGTAGAGGCGCTATTTTGGCCTTCGGCACCCAAACCTGCTTAGATCTTAGTGGTTTCTTGACCACCTCTTCCCGCTGCAATTCTCGTGCCTTTCGCACAAGGATCTGGGCATGCGCAAGAAGTACGCGGCATTTCTGGATGCGCTCCTCGAGAGTAGAACGGGTTCGTTTGACCCGAACCCATTTGTTAATTGGATGTTGGGAGGAGGATCTCGATGCTTGTCGTGGCGATAGCTTAGCCATTTGATGCTTTCCGAACTCCAAATTCGCTTGGTAACGGAGTCCGCCCACCTGATCCAAAGCATTGGCGAATTAGCGCGTAAGGCGTTAGCGTTGCCTTTGACGTGCTCTCTTTGATAAAATTGGCATACCTTCAGCAGTCGATTTCTTGATTGAGGAGGAGTTCAGATCTACAGATCCGGCTTCATTGGACGCCGGCAGATTGTTGCGAGGTGCAACTGCAACAGCGGTAGTGGGGAGATCGCCTTCTTGGGTCTTCATATCTGACGACCGATGGATCTTACGGGAGGAGGAGACCTTCCTACACTTGTGACGAGAGTCAGATCTAGAGGAGGAGTAGGAGACGTACTCCTCGAACTTCTGTTGGTCGAACTCATATTGGACCTCTTCAACCATAAGGATCTTGATCGTCGGCTGCGGCACGACAGCCTCATTGACGAGACTGTTGGCTCCCACTATGGTAGTCAGCTTGTTTGAGGAGAAAGTTGATTTCTTCATTGAGGTATTCATTAAAACTTCAGTCGTTATAATAAAAATACAAAAAGATAGTCTTTTTATAAGACTCTTACACAATGAAAATATAATTCTCGTCAAAACAAACGCAGAGATCGTTTATCAGTCTTCTGCTTACGTGGGATCTTAGCCTGTGATAGGGACGTTAATATCCGTGGACCACCAAACGATCAGATCATATCTGGAGCTTCGTTGATTCGCGAAGGAATCAAGAAACCGAAGCAATTATCTCGGCAACAGCGAGATAACCATTCTTCTCGAGATCACCGCAACGGTGCAATCTTAAGGGAAGAAACCGGACTACAGATCTGACAAACTCCTCTTTTTTATGCTGAAGAATTCAATGATATCTTCTCCTCCTCTCTGAAATTCGTGGCTCTTCAGTCCTCAGTTCGACAGGGCTTCGCCAACGCTCGAGAATTCCAGGTCCGAAAAAATGAAGGCCCTGGGGCTGTATTTATAGGCTTCGAGACCTCTGTTTTCGGATAAGAACGGCCGATTCCCTCTTATTCTCAGTTGTAATCACTTAACCACGTTTATGGATGATATTTTATCAGTTGGAGCAAATCAAGGTGGCTAACGATCGAAAAACCGCCAAAAATAGCCAAAATCAGCTTTTTCGGGTTGCAGACACCCGCGGGTGTCTCGGCGTGGCCGAGACACTTGTGAGTGTCTCAGCTTGGCCAAGACACTTGTGAGTGTCTCGGCCAAGCCGAGCAAGCCGAAACACTCATGGGTGTCTCAGCTTGGCCGAGACACCATATGGTGTCTTGGTTTGGCTCAGGGCTTGGTCTCGCGCGCTTCGTCCGTTTTCGCCGTATTTTCATCATCTGAACTCAGAATCACGCGATCCAGAATATGTCGTAAAGCTGACGAGGAGATCTACAAGTTCTCATAATTGAATCATGTGTGGAGTAAATAGGACACAAGGGGTGTTTCGTCTTTCGTAAGTGACGTGCAGCTCCCGATTCATTTGTGTTTTGATTATTCCGAAATTTCGTTGCTTCGCATGGTCCGTCGACTCACTTCATGCGTTCGTCATCGTCAAATGAGCTTCTGTGACTCGAATAGTAATGTTCATCGTCTTCTCTATGTCTCGAGCCATGTGCGGGGACCTATAGGTAATTTTTGACGCCTACACTAAGATATGATTGCGGAATTTCGGGGACGAAATTCTTTTAAGGTGGGAAGAATGTAAAACCCTGTAAATTTGAATATTTTATGATAAATAATAATAAATATGTTATATAGTGAAAAATAACTTATTTTGATGTTTGAGTATGATAAGAATTGATTTGAGATCAATTCAATGTATATTTGTGAAAATATGAATGCAAATGCACAAAACATGCACAAAGGCCAAAAGAGTGAAAATCTGGGAATAATGACCAGTTATGAGTTTATATATTTTGCATACTAATGTAGTCAGAATTTAGAAAAGTATAAAAGACTGAAGTTATAGATATCTTCAACATCTTTCTAAAAAATCTTAGATTACTTTATTCCGAGGTCGGATGAGAAAGTTACAGCCAAAATACCGACGGTTATTTTCCTAGTCAGACTAGGTTTTCTGGTTCGGGTGAAATAGGTTTGTTTTGGATTTACCTCTATAAATACCTATGTTTTCACGAAAATTCCTTTCTTTTATCATGTATATGAACCCTAGCAGCCACCCTCTCCCCTAAAAAACCATAGATGTTTTTCTTATGAGTTTGGAGAGCTTTGTGAAGCAAAACACCAACACGAGGGCGAGATCATCGACATGTGGCGAGGGAGAACAGGTTGTTTATGCTTGTGGATTGCTTGTTATTTGTTTCAGAGGCTTGCATATGATATTTAGGCAAGATCACTTACATCCAAACCTATCTCCATAGTTAAATAACTAGTTTAGAAGTTTAAATTGTGTTTACATGCTTAGATCTTAATCTAATGTGAAAAATAATAGATTTTTATTCTTAAACAAATGTTAGATCTATATATTTTTCTTGCTGTTTATAATAGAAACATGATTATGATCATTAGAGTTCTTCAAAATTTCTTTTTTTAACTTGTTAATCATGTTCTAATCATGTTTAAACCCTAATTTGACATTTAATTGAGTTTACATGTGGATTAAAGATGAGAAAACCCTAGGTTTGTGATACCTAAGTGTTAAAAATATAATTTAATAAATGTATATCTTTTCTAAGTTATTTGGCAATCATGCTTATATTTAATATGTTAAAAGTTCATGTTTTAGATTGAAGAATTTGGTTAATTAGGTTGAAAAACCCTAGTTAGATTAACACAAGAGGTTGATTTATGTTCGAGATAATTTCAGTAAGTGATTATCAAAATTTAAGTATTATTATATGTTTTATATATGTTTTAGTATATTTTAAATATGATTGAAGGTTTAAATATGATTTTTTGTGTAAATAATCATGCTTGTTATGTTCTGTAGAAAAACTATTGCACATATATACTGTTTAACTAGAAATTTGAAATAACAAATGAAATCCAAATTGAACCAAACTAATTCCAATTTAAAGATATGTGAATTTAGTTTTCAAAACAGAAAACCATTCCTGAAGATAGTTTTCCTAGAGAAAGATATACTCAATTTACTGATGATACATTCTGCAGAAAAACTACTGCACATATATAACACTTAACTGGAAATTAGAGATATCATAATAACTCCAAACTAAACTAAACTAGTGCCAAATGATAGCTATGTGAATCTAGTTTTTGAAAAGAAAAACTATTCTTAAAAAGAGTTTATATAGAGAAAGATATGCTTAATTGACTAATAACATATTCTGTAGAAAACTACAAATGTGCTGATTTAAAATAATTGATATATAACGTGAAAGGTTCTTGAGTTTCGCTCTTGTTTGTTATTTTAGAGAGAGTTTCTCAATCTTGTACTATTATATTACAATGATTAAGTGTTGTTTAGCATCTGAGATGTTATTGAACATCAGTTATGGACACACACACCGAGATATGTGCACGTATACTTAGTTTATGTTGTGTTAACATAGTTTTGTCGCAAGTTGAATTGGTAAGCACATATAAAGAAATATAGTTATTCATGTATCCGGAATAGGGAGATAAAACTTATTTTCATAGGATGATTGAGTAATAGTATTACAAAAGTATCGTCATTTCATGTATCCGGAAGAGGAAGATAAAACCTATTTTCGCAGGACGATTGAGTAAGAGTATTATAAAAGTATCGTCATTTTATGTATTCGTAATAAGGAGATAAAACCTATTTTCACAGGACATTTGAGTAAGAGTATTACAAAAGTATTATCATTTCATGTATCCGGAATAGGGAGATAAAGCCTATTTTCGCAGGACGATTGAGTAAGAGAATTGCAAAAGTATCATCATTTCATGTATCCGAAATAGGGCAATAAAACCTATTTGTTGTATAACGATAGAGTAAGAGTATTACAATAGTATCGTTATTTTATGTATCCGGAATAGGGAGACAAAACCTATTGCCGCAGAACGATTGAATAAAGGGGGGTTATTCATTGGTGTAAAAATTGGGATAATGAGATAATTTTTGGAACACCACTTTTTAGTGTTATTCATTGGTGTAATTGGAACTGGGGTAAACTTTGTGGTGTTATTGGTTTGTTGGGATAATTTGGGGACAAATATCCCACTTCCCCTAAAATTACCCCAACTATATATACATTCCTCAAGACCCCCCCTCAAAATTGTCCCAATTCTTTTGCTGGAACAACCACATAGGGTAATTTGCCCTCTCTCCCCGTCTCCTCTTCTTCCAGCTGAGACCCTCCTCCGCCGCCTCCTCCGCCGACGCCAAACCTCTGCCTCCTCCTCCGACACCAAACCCTCCTCCTCTGTCTCCTCCACCGACGCCAAACCGTTCTCCGCCGCCTCCTCCTCCGCCTCCTCCACCAAAGCCAAACCCTCCTCCGCCGCCTCCTCCGCCTCATCGATCCGACCGTAAATGTAGATGAAGTTTTGATTGAATTCAAGGTCTGATCTCTGTGGCGGCGATCTCATCCACTGAGACGAAGATGAAGCCTCGTGGTGATTAAGCGTTGGAAGACAGCTTCAATGATTGAAATTAAAGGATTTTCGGGTTCTTTTTCTTTTTTAGGATGAGAGCAAAATCGTTACTATTATTTATTTTGACTAGACATGGATGAAGCAATGGAGACTGATGATGTTTTTGGGTTATTATGATGGAAATGGAGGCTGAGGATGATGTTTTGGGTTATTCTGATGGTAATGGAGGCCCATGATGTTTTGGGTTACTTTGATGACTATTGGATTTGGTCATTTATTCAAAGAAAGAAAATTTTTATATAGAAATATTGGAGAAACTTATATTTGCTCCTGTATGTAATTTTTGTACATACCATTTCTATAGTAATTTTATAATTTCTATATAGAAATATTGGAGAAACTTATATGAAATTTTTTATAATTTTTATGTAGAAAAAAAATTATATGAAGATCGAAATCTCTACATCAAAAAAATGGTATGTATATTAATCATGGAAGAAACAATGGTTGCTCATATGCTTGTAACTACAACAAACAATGTGTGTCCTTATGAATATTAATCATAGGAATTTTGGTCATTATTATATATTATAATTATTATTTATTTAATCATTTGATGTAATATCAAGTTAAACTTGAACTTAATTGATTTATAAATATTATATTATAAAAAGATGTCATACCAATTGTCCCACTCAAATTGTCCCATTATCCCCTTTATCCCACTCAAATTATCCCATTAGGTAAAATTACCCCATTGGAACAATTTAACCCAATTTGTCCCAAATTACACCAATGAATAACCCCCCTTAAGAATATTACAAGAGTATCGCTATTGCACAAGGAGGTGCACACATATATGTATCATCAGTTGTAGTTACTCCCATGTTAGATTACCAATGAGTAGGGCACATTCCTTTATTTGTGGCATACATGATATGGCCTATGGTGATTTTTTGAGTTGGATGATATTCTCTTATTATTGCGCCAACTACTTGAGAAGTAGTTCGAGATTGTGACATTGATCCTATATGGTTTAGGCTTGGAGTATTTTCTTTTGAGTGTTGTTTTCATTCATAGAGTTAGAATTGGTATTTAGGGATCTATAATTTAAGATATATGGTATATATATGAGGGTTTCCTTGTTTGGATTATTTTGCTTGACGTACTACGTCTCGTCTTGTAGGTGTCTAAATATTAACTCCATTAGATACGGAAAAAATAATATAGGTAGATTATACTTAATAGATAGAGCCTCCAGTTCATCTAGCAGCACTTCCCCTGGGACGGATGGAGGTGATCTTTCTATAGCACTCTGATGCTCTTATTGTTATTCTTTTTATTTAAATTGTATCTTTCAGGCAGATCAGGGTTTCGAAGAGCCGTAGGGTGACGGAGTTCTGGCATAGTCGCCGTCGTACAGTTTTAGCAGTTAAAGTTCCACTATATAGTTATGTTCATTGTTCAGACTTTAGAGTTGTATTCATTTTGTAGAGGCTGAGTGCCTTAGTGAGATTTTATTTGACTCATTATGTTGAGATGTATTTTAGACTCAGAGTTATTTTCATTCTATTTTAGTTGGGCTCATTTGTTGATATACTTCTTCTGTACATATTTGATTTTACACTACTTCTATTATTTGCCTGTTTTGTACATTCACCTATTTGTTATTTCCACTAGAGAGATAGTGACAATAATGGTGAAGCATGTCGTAGCATGGTGTTTGGTGCTTGACAGATTTGACAATCTGGGTTTCACCTTGGACTGTAGCCTTGTGTGAACCTTGGGGCGTCACAAAGATGAGGGTTTATACGGTTTTGGGGGTGAAAAAGGTGAGTGATGGAAGGAGTTAGGATAGTTTCTTTTAGTTAAAAGTGAGTGGCCAAGATTAGATTAAAAAAATCAAATGAAAGGTTGAGATTTGATCAAAGTGAAATATGATGGAAGGTCAAGATTTATCAGGTTAAAAATGAATGCTTGAGATCAAAATTACTTAAGTTTAATGGGTATTGGGTTGTAGGTTTGGTGAGTAAGGATCCAATATGCTAAAAAGCTGTAAAATGTGAAACTGTCAGTTTAAGTAGTCGACTATATTGTTATGTAGTCAACTATATTGCAGTTGACATAGTTCTATAAATTTGTGTTGAACTCTTATTAGTCGACTACTCATCCTATTAGTCGACTACTAAGGAAAATGATAGGATGTTATATATGCAATGTTTGTGTATGTAGTCGACTACTAACATGATTAGTCGACTATTAAGATTGAAAATGCATATGTATTGATTTTAAAACATAATTTAAATCTTCCAAAGAACATATACCTAATTCTCTTCTGAATTTAACATATATTTCTTCTTTTAATGGTTTTGTTAATATATCTACAATTTGTTTATCGGTTGAAATAAAATCTAAAGATATATTATCCTTAAGCACATGATCACGTAAAAAATAATGTCTAATATCAATATGTTTTCTACGTGAATGTTACATAGGATTTTTAGATAAATTAATGACACTGGTAATATCACAAATTATGCATGATGTGGAACATACTATACCATAATCAGACATTGTTTATTTCATCCATAAAACTTGAGCATAAGTAAGACTAGTAGCAATATATTCTTCTTCAGTCATTGATAATGACAGTGAATTTTTTTTACTAAACCAAGATACAAGTGAATGTCTTAAGAAATGACATGTACCACTTATATTTTCCTATCGGATTTGCATCTGGCAAATTCAGCATCACTATATGATAATAAATCAAATGTGCTATTCTTAGGATAAAATAAACCATAATCTATAGTGTTTTTAAGATATCTAAAAATTCTTTTTACGGCTTTAAGGTGTGATTCTTTAGGATTAGACTGAAATCTTGCACATAAACAAACACTAAATATAATGTCGGGTCTACTAGCTATAATGTAAAGAAGTGATCCAATCATACCTTGATAAAGCTTTTGATCAATATTGTTGCTATTTTCATCTTTGTCAAGTGATGTAGTTATACTCATTAGTGTTGGTTTGCTAGTAGTATTGTCCAATCCAAAGCGTTTGAGTATTTCTTTAGCATATTTACTTTGGTTGATAAAAATTCCTTCCTCTAATTGTTTGATTTGAAGTCCAATGAAGAAGTTGAGTTCAGCCATGTGACTCATTTCAAATTCATCCTGCATAGTCTTAGCAAACTCTTGACAAAGATCATTGTTAGTAGAATCAAATATTATATCATCTACATATATTTGAATTAACAATATATCTTTATTTATTTTCTTTATAAATAGTGTAGAATCAACTTTACCTATTTCAAATTTGGACGTTAAAAGAAAATTCTTTAGTGTATCATAATAAGCACGGGGTGCTTGTTTAAGACCATATAAAGTTTTTTTATGTTTGAAAATATGGTTTGGAAAACTTTCATGTTCAAAACTAGGAGGTTGTTCTACAAAAACTTTTTCTTTAATAAAACCATTTAAAAATATATTTTTAACATCCATTTGATATAATTTAAAATCCATAAAACATGCAAATGCAAGTAAAATTCTTATAGATTCTAAACGAGCAACTGGTGCATAGATTTCATCATAATCAATACCTTCTTCTTGATTATAACATTGTGCAACTAATCTGGCTTTGTTTCTAACAACTTGTCCAGATTCATTCAATTTATTTCGAAATATCCATTTGGTTCCTATAATGGATTTATCTTGTTGTCTTGGTACAAGATCCTAAACTTTATTTCTTGTAAATTGATTGAGTTCCTCTTGCATGGCTATTATCCAAAAATTATCTTTACATGTTTCTTTAATATTTTTAGGTTCTATTGTTGAAACAAATGTAACATGTGGAAATAAGTTTAATTGTGATCTAGTTTGTACACCATGAGAAATATCATCGATGATCAAATCATGTGGATGATTTCTAACTTCTACATATGCTTTAAGTAAAATATTAGTATCATTAGAATTGTCATCAACAATAGAAAGTGATTGATTTACAATTTCATTATCATCATCATTATTATAATTATTGTTAGAATTTTAATTAGATTCATCAAATGAAACATGTAAGGATTCTTCTACTTGAGAATGACTTCTTACTAAAAATTCTATAAGCTTTACTATGCATGGAATAACCTACAAAAATGCCTTCATTCGATTTAGAATCAAATTTATCTAAATTATCTTTTGTATTTAATATCTAACATTTACAACCAAATAATTTAAAATAAGAAACTTTAGGAATTCGATTGTAAAATAATTCAAAACTTGTTTTATTTAATATAGGTCTTAATAAAATTCTAGTTTGAACATAACAAGCAGTATTAATTGCTTCTGCCTAAAGATATTTAGGTAGGTTAGACTCAACTAACATAGTCCTAGAACATTCTTGTAAAGTTCTATTTTTCCTTTCAACAACTCCATTTTGTTGTGGAGTGTAAGGAAATGAAAAATCATGTGAAATACCATTTTTATTACAAAAACCAGTAAATAATTTATTTTCAAACTCACCAGCATGATCACTTCTAATAGTGTCAATAGTAGTGGATTTTTGATTTTGTATCTTTTTACAAAATATAGAAAACTCATCAAAAACATCATATTTGTGTTTTAAAAACATAACCTATATAAATCTAGAATAATCATCAACAATTACAAATGCATATCTACTTCAATTTAAAGATGTAATTCTAGAAGGACCAAATATATCCATATGTAATAATTCTAATGATCTACTTGTAGAAACAACACATTTAGATTTAAAAGATGATTTATCTATTTTTCCTTGTTTACATGCATCACAAAAATAATCTTTCTTATTTACAATTTTAGGTAAACCATTTACTAAATTATTTTTAGAAATACGTGAAATATTTTTAAGTTAATATTTCCACATTTTCTATGCCATAATAATGAATCTTCTAAAGATGCAACTAAGCAATGATCATTTGAATAAAAATTCATGGATAAAACATATATATCTTTCTTTCTAAAACCCTTAAACAAGATATTTGACAAATCTTGGTCATATATAATACATGAATCTTTTTCAAATATGATTTTAAAATTTTTATCACGTAGTTAACTTATACTTAGAAGATTATATTTTAAACCATCTGCTAATAAAATATTATCTATTAGAGGTTTATCAATGTTACCTACTGTTCTAATACCTATAACTTAACCTTTGTTTTTGTCTCAAAATGTAACTGTGCCTCCTTTTTTGTATTAAATTGAAGACAACATTTGAGAGTATCCGGTCATGTGTTTAGAACATCCACTATCTAGTATCCACTTTTCTTTTTGAGGTACCTGAAAAATAGACATTTAAGCATTGGTACCCTTTTATTTGGGTCCATTGGATTAGCACTTAGGAGACAAAATCCACTTGGAATTTAGTTTCCCTTTGTTAACATAAATATAATTAGTGGAATAGCATATATTTTTCTGAAAGTTTGAAATATAAGTATTTTTTTCATGTATACTAACATTTGTAGGCACCCAAATGAATATAGATAAAGCATGACTATTTTTAACATGTATATTTTTTGTTAATGGTGCATGGAATTTTCTAAAATTATTATTCATAGAAGATGATGCATGATTTATACTAGAAAAATTTTCATACTTCTTATGAATATGTCCTAAACAATATTTTTGACTAGTAGACTTTTGAAAAGATAACAAATCATCTAAGTCTTCTTTTTCTTTATTAAACTTGTTTACATTTAAAAACAACTCTTCATATTTAAGTTTAAGTGATTTCATACTTTTTTCTAAATCTAAAATTTTATTTTTCATAAGATTACATTCAGATTTAAGATAGACATTATTTTCAGTTAATATTCTATTTTCAAAAAATAATTTGTCATTTAATTTCTTTAATTCTTCAATTTGTGAAGAATTTGATGAAACTAATTCTATGTTCAATCTATCATTTTAACTTTTTAATATCTTATAATTAGCAT
The DNA here is from genome assembly GCA_022839385.1 of Asparagus kiusianus. Taxonomy (NCBI): domain Eukaryota; kingdom Viridiplantae; phylum Streptophyta; class Magnoliopsida; order Asparagales; family Asparagaceae; genus Asparagus; species Asparagus kiusianus. Next base: position 171,327 of record BQKN01066504.1, read on the forward strand.
TTAAATCCTTAAACTTAATATAAAGTTCATTAAAAGCATCTAAAAGTTCTTCACTGTCTACATAATCATTTACCTCATCTTGTGCCATAAAGCACATGTGGGCTGATTCTTCTCTTTCTTCTTCTTTGTCGGAAGAAGATGAATCGTCACTATCATCCCAAGTCACCACCATAGTCTTCTTCTTCTTCTTCTTCTTCTTCTTCTTCTTGAAGTTATTGATATTGTTAGAATTTGTGGATTTTGACTTTGACTTGAGTAGTAGACAATCCTTCTTTGTATAACCTGGCTTATTACAATTGAAACACAAAGAAGAGTTATTAGTATTCTTAAATTTATTTAACTTAAACTTACCTTTCTTAAGAAATCGTTTGAATTTCTTAGTAACCATTGTAATATCCTCATCATCTTCGTTAGATTCATCGGTGTCGGATGATGCAATAAAGGCAAGTATCTTTTTCTTCTTTGGTTCGTCATCTTTCTTTCGATCTTCAATTTGAACTTCATATGCCATCAAATTTCCAATAAGATTTTCTACTGAGAGAGTTGATAAATCGTTGGCTTCTTCAATTGTCGTAGTCTTCTTTTTCCATTCCGGTTAATGCTCTTAGGATTTTTCTTACCATCTCAACTTGAGTATATACTTTACCAAGTCCAATCAAAGAGTTATAATATCTGTAAACCTTGTGAACATCTCCGTGATGGATTCATTCTCTTACATCTTAAATAGTTCAAACCCATGAACAAGGACAGAAATTTTTATTTCCTTAACTTTGTTAGTTCCTTCATGTGTTACCTCAAGAGTGTGCCAAATTTGATGTGCTGATGTAGAAGAAGACACTCGATTGAATTTGTTCTTGTCCAAGGCACAAACAGTGCATTCATTGCCTTAGAGTCCAAATTGACATTTGTTCTTTGTACTATCGTCCATTCAGTGTATGGAATCGTTGGCTTTTTGAATTCAGACTCTACAATGTTCCATAAGTCATAGTCAAGAGATTGGAGGTAGATCTTCATCCGACACTTCCATTATTTGTAATTTGTGCCATCAAAGAGAGGTGGTCACTGTGTGGAATGTCCCTCTTTAAATTGTGAAATATTTGATATACTTGATGATGACATCTTTCACCTTGCTCTGATACCAATTGTAGGATCTGATACAATATTTACTAAAACACTATGGGGGGGTGAATAGTGTTTCTTTAAAAAATTATGCAAAGTAGATTATAAATTGCAATAAAGATAGCAAAATCACAGTAAATCACAATCACAAATACAATATTTTATACTGGTTCCACCTCCCCGGTGTACATCCAGTCCCTAAGTAAATCCCGCTTGCGAGTTCCACTATGATTTTGAAAAACTTACAAAATCAAACAGCAAACCTGACCAATTTGCAAGACCATGCAAATTGCACACAATCTCTTCACAAAGATATCACAACTCTCACACCCGAAAGAACTTTTCTTGAATCAACAACACAATTCCTATAAGCATTGATTGTGTAGTGATGTGTAGTAGTGGCTTTAAGAATGTTTTTAATCTCTAGAATTTACCTAAATAAGTTGCATATTGGATGAAGATCAAAGGCTAACTCAAAGAATACTTTTCTCAATACTTAGTGAAAAATATGAAAGTTTTGAACTCTTGAGAATGCACAAATATTGAATCTTATGAATAGGAATCATTAGGCCAAACTTCTGAACTTGTAACCTATTTAAAGCACTTGAAAAGACAAGTTTTCAAAGTCAATTAACGGAAGAGAACGACTAAAAACAGTTTCAAATTCAAATTCTAAAATGTTAGAAAACTGTCATTGTAGTCGACTAGTAGTCGTTGTAGTCGACTACACTGAGTTAAAATAGACTCTGTTAATTCAATATTTTTCTTAGTAGTCGACTACACTGGTCATTGGTCGACTACACTATAAAAGACTGAAAGTCTAGAATTCAAATTCAAAACTGATTAGTCGACTATACTGTGTAATAGTTGACTACACTGTAAACAACAGAAAGTTAAGAATTTTGAAAGACTTTTAGCAGTCGACTATATAGCTAGTAGTCGACTACACTATATTTTTACAGAAACTAAGTTTTTGTCTAAGTCTTCAGTAATCGACTATAAAAAATCATTAGTCGACTAGACTATAATTTGACAGATGTAAAACCCCAAAAAGTTTCTATAATAAATATATGTGAATTATTAATAGTAAATAATTCCCTTGTGATGAATAATCATATATATGCATATATATGTCATATGAATGTAATTATCTATGTTTGAGAACCCAACAAGTGCTTATATGTGAGAGGAATCGAGTTAAAAATCCCAGACTAAGGATTTTAATCTCAGCAGTTTTTTTTTGTGCTGAGCGGTCGACCGGCGCGGTCGACCGTGGCGGTCGACCGGACCGGTCGACCGATCAGCGGTCAATTGGTTTTTCTAGGTTCGGGTTTTAGTTTTGGTCTATTGGGTTTCGGGTCGGGTTAGGAAATTTGTATTTATACCAACTCAACCCAGGAGAGCTTCTCTTCACCTCAGACGTAAACCCTAGCCCCCATCTCTCAAATCTCAAACCCTAGCTGGTTTTGGTGCTTAGGAGGAGATCTGGAGGATTCTTTCAGCGGGATTTTGGATTTGCAGCGTAGAGAATCAATCTCCTGCAGATCTAGGGCATTCGTCAGCACCCAAGGCGAGTAATTTCTCGCCCAATCCCCACCCCTTTCGTTTTCAAGTCAAGAACTGAGTTTATTGGTTTCTATGGAGCCAAATTCGTATTTTTGAATAGCTAATAGATTATTATGGTATAGAATATGGATTTGGGATTTTATATGTTTTAAAAAACTCACCCATGTTCTGTTAAAGAAGATCTAGATCTGAGATTTGCCTAAACAAAAGTTAAATCATCTTTACAGTTATCAAAAACGTTTTGGGTTTGTTTCTCGTGGATTTAAAATTTTGGAAAAAAATAGAGTTCAAGCTTAGGATTTTGTTGTTTATCTTCAGTATATTTTCCATTTCAGTAAAACTCAAGTTATCGTAATGTATAAATTTTTGTTTCAGGTTTAGCAGCTGACAGAAAACCCAGATTGGGTTTCTGTCCGCTTGGCGGTCGACCGGTGCGGTCGACCGCTGGGCTCGTTTTAGGTCTGCGGTCGACCGTAGTGCCTCATCGGTCGACCACGACGCTCGGTCGGTCGACCGCAATGCTCGGTCGGTCGACCGTGAGGTCGCAGCGGTCGACCGTCGGAAGAGTATCAGTGTGCGGTCGACCGGTGCGGTCGACCGCCGAACCCTCTGTAGCATTTTTCCAGTTTTGGTGTATTTGAGTATTTTTGCTCATATTCGGGGGTTTGTCTGGATTATCTGACCTGGGTTATTAGTCCCACTATGTGTCCATGCATGATAGATAACCTGGGGTATAAATTTGAGACTTATATGCTGATTTAGTGGTGAGATTAATATGTGGTTCTCACTACATGTATCATAGCGATATCTGAATATTTCCACAGTCCTCGTGTTGGACTATAATCCATAGAAGTCCTCGTGTTGGACTATAATCCCTCTCAGTCCTCGTGTTGGACAATTGCCACTTATTCCATGAGTTTGAAAACTGAAATATATTGTTCCTGTTTCTGATATAGTTCTTAACCCTGCGTGTGACTATTATGCAGCAGTTCACGACATGATAATTATGTAGATTTTGGTTTTGATACTTAAGTAGATTTAGACATGATATTCATGCAAGTAATAATATGATATTCACGTTGACTATGTCACAGCACTGTAATTATGCTCTGGTGTTTGTTGTTTTTCTTCTATTATTGTTACTGTACTAGAACCTTGGGTTTAGTATTTAGGAGTTTATAAATTTGAGATATAAGGTATATACATGAGGGTTTCCTTGTTTGGATTATTTCGCTCGACGTACCCATTCTCGTGTTGTAAACTTCTAAATACTAAAACCCTCTTTAGTGAGATCAATGATTTTAGATCTATTATATATTATCTGTATTTTCATAAACAACGAGCCATTTTCCCTTGGGGTTGGTTTTGATGTTACTCGCTAGCGCTTTGACACTCGTTGTCCCTTCCCCTTTCAGGTCACGAGCCACGAGCACGGAGAGTCGCAGGTTGATAGCGGACCACTTTAGTGTTTAGCTTTACATTCTAGCTATGTATTATTTACCTTGGACTCCACTGTAGTTGATGTTAGACATTTGAGGACTATTTCATAGATGTTGTAAAGGCTGTATGCCTTATTTCCTTCACTCTGACTGGTTGTATTTGAGACTTGTTAAGAACTCCAGTTTATTTATTCAGTCGTTGACTATGTATTTTCATTTGTTGGACGATGAGATATTTATTTGATCACTATCATTTCATCAGCCCTTCGTGTATTATCTTTTACTTACTTTTGTACCTACACCTGTTATTGATTCTACTAGATAGATGTTAATTGTGATGGTGAAACATGTTGTTGCACGGTGTGGTGCATGGCAGGTTTGACATTCTTGGTTTCACCTTGGACTGCAGCCTTGTGTGAACCCAGAGGATTCACAACAGAAACTTATATTTTTGATCTAAACTTCAGTAGTCGATTACAAGTAGTCATTGGTCGACTACGAAGGTGTGAAAACTAATATGAATGAAATATTTTTAGACTTATTGATAAGTTATAAACTCTAATGATTAATATAGGGGATTTTATTGTTAACCAACACACTACGCATGTGTTAGTGTGTTTTAATCACTATGTGTGTGTATGTGTGAATGATCAAGGCTTGTACAAAATTTCTAAGTAAAAAATGTAAAATTTACATTGATGTATAACCTCTTCATCTTCTTTACTTCATGATGCCTTGAACTCATCTTGCACTTATTCATATTTGATGTTAAAAGCTGCATTGATATGTTAGTGCACAATAATATTCATAGTGATACACATAATAAATAAATTGTTATCATCAAAATTATATCTTAGGGACATGATATCCAACTGAAGGGTTCAACATGAAAACCTCAAATTCTACATTGAATGCCTCCTTTTTGCTGAAGAATCTCCCTCGGATTTTAAATAAATTCACAATGATGTGTTTAAATTATGAACATTCTATGGTATTCAATGATTTTTACAGCAATATGAGGTTGGTGTTATGCATTTTGAATTTCTTATTGAACTTAGATTCTTGATTTGGGAAGGTTTGTCTTATAACAACCAATATTTTTTTTACAATTTTCTCAAACCCAAGATTTATGGCTGAGGTATAAAAATTGGTTGTTATTTATTTTCCAAAAATCTAAGTTCATCAAGAAATAGTTCTTCAAATGTTGTGTTCAAGAAGCATGGATTTAACACAATGTCCTTATTCTGCAAAACCTGATCAGCTTTTTCTAATAATTTCATCTCCTCACCAAAAATTTCCTCAAAAATTGGATCCGACTCATCATCATCTTCTTTTTTTGGACTTTCTTGAATATAATTTATTTCTAGAGGTTGATTATTCGGTTGGTTCCCTGGATTGAAAATGTTGAGATCAACAGTCAAATTCCCAAAGGACAGCTTCATTTGACCAGTTCTACAGTTGATGAGAGCATTGAAAGTGGCTAAGAATGATTGTCCTAAGATGATTGGTATTTGTCCTTTGGGAATGGAAATAGGTTGTGTTTCCAAGACTACAAAATTCATTGGAAAAATAAAATCCTCAACCTTAATCAGAACATCATCTATCTCACCCATGGGGACCTTAACAGATTTATCAGCTACCTGTAAGGTGCATCGGGTTGGTTTTAGTTCACCTACACCTAGTTGTTCATATACTGAATAATGAAGAAAATTGACACTAGTCCCTAAGTCTAAAAGCGCTTTATCAATGTGAGTATTACCAATGACACATGAAATGATGGGAGAATCTGGATCTTTATGTTTCAAAGGTATTAGCTTTGAGAGCATATCACTGATATTGGTAGTCAAAAAGACTTTCTTTGGAATATTTATTCTTCTCTTCTTAGTGCATAATTCTTTTAAAAATTTAGCATAAGATGGGATTTGTTCAATTACAACTAAGAGAGGAATGTTGACCTTAACCTGTTTGAAAGTTTCTAGGATCTTCTCCTCCCGAAGGAAGTGTTTCCTAGGCCTGAGTCTATCTGGAAAGGAAGCAACTGGTCTAAACCTATCAAAAGTAGGCTCATGTTTAGGTTCGGGTTCTTGGTCATCTGAGAGGGGTGATTGTTGAATAGAGTCATCAGAAGGAGAAGGAATTTGTTCTGGATCAATAGCTTGACTTGGAGGTGTTCTCATTTGATTATCTACCTATTTCCCTGACAATAGTGAATGGATGGCATTCACTTGAGCTTCATAGGATGAACTAGATCCTGTGTCCTTAGGGTTGACCACGGGTTGGATCAGAAATTTTTCTTTCTCTCTTTCACTCATGACACTAGCTAGTTGACTAAGTTGGGTTTCTAATCTAGCTATGGCTTGAGTGTTGGAGTTGAGTATTTGTCCAATTGATTGCATGAAGGAGTTCAAAGTGTTGGATGCTTGAGTCAACATATTCGTGATTTGTGTAGAGACCTTAATTATGATTTCCAAACCCTTTTCTAGGACATTGAGACGTTTATCATGGTCTGAGTTGGGAGGAGTGTGAGTTACAGCTTGTTGATGAGGACACTGATTTTGATGTGGCAGATTGAGTTGTTGAAAGTTTGGTTGAGAACTAAAAGTAACTGTGTTTCCCATAGGAAGTTGTTGGTTTAAAGTGGGAATGAAATTTTTATTTCCGGAGAGATTTTCTTGATTCCATGCAAAATTAGGGTGATTTCTCCAACCTGGGTTGTAGGTTGGAGAAAATGAATCATTCACAGGATGCTGAAATACAGCGTTAACCTGTCCTAGTGGTTGATAGTTTCCCAAGAGAGGACATTCTTCTGAAACATTGGATAGTGAAGACAGTTGTGACAACCTGAGAAAAAAACTTGATTTATTTAGGCTGGGGCTCTTTCTTTGATTTCTAGGGCTTCTAACCTGTGCATGATTGTATTCATCTTAGCTTCAGATGCTATGTTCGATTCTAAGGAAAGACCATTGTACTTGGGTTGGGAAAGCGATGCAACTTTGTCATCACAGTGTTCCCACTATATGGTTTTTTTAGATAGACTCTCTAAAAATTCCCGAGCTTTGTCGGCATTTTTCTTCATAAAATCCCCTTGACACATTGACTCTAAGGAAGTTTTTGAAGAACAATTCAATCCTTCATAGATGATTTGGCATAATCGCCATTTCTCGAGACCAAGGTGAGGTCATTAAATAATAAGGTCCTTGAATCGGTCAAAATACTTCTAGAAAGGTTCTCTCGGGACAATTTTAAAATTTTGAATGTTATTTCTAAGCTTAACCATTTTATGAATTAGGAAAAATTTCTTAAGAAACACGGTGACAAATTCATCCCAAGTTGAGATTGAATTTGTAGGTAAGCTATACAACCATTTTTTGCCTTATTCTTGAGAACAAATGGAATGAATCAAAGTTTGATCATATCTTCAGATAATTCTGAGATAAAAATATAGGTGTCTTCAGTTTTATTTCCAAGAAATTTTAGAAGAATGTTTATGTAGTGTGATCGAAGCTCAAAATTTGTTCCATTTGCTTCAGGGAGCTTAATGCAAGAAGGGATTACATTCCTAGTGGAGTAACACATGTCTTGAAGAACATGTGGATTATTGTAGGCCATTTCTTGAATTTGTTCAAAACAGATTAAATGATTTGTGTTGTCCCTAATCCACGTTCTCATACACCAAAGCAATTTCTTTTTATAATTTTTTAAGAAAAATAAATGTTAGTTTTTAAAAAGATTATGAGAAGGAAAGGAGAAAAAGGAAAAATTAAAAATAAAATAAAAAACATTCACTTTTCAATCACTCTAAACTCTAGGGTTAAACCTAACTCAGCTAGACTAGCTCCTAACCAAAAACTCCTTAAGTGAAAAGATCAAAGTTTTACTCGGTCAGTTAGCCAGGTAAGAATAGTACTAGAGGAAGATCAAAGATCAATTAAGTACCTCGTTCCTTATGGAGCGCTTTACGTAACCCCTAAACCTTGCTATAGACACCAACTAATCCAAGAAAACTTGAACCGGTTCACTTAAGGATTCCTTGTTCCTTAATGAGCTTGAGTCCTTAGTGTAGGCGTCAAAAATTACCCATAAGTCCCCGCACGTGGCTCGAGGCAAATAAAAGACGATGAACATCACTATTCGAGTCACAGAAGCTCATTTAATAATGACAAATACATAAAGTGAGTCGACGAACCATGCGAAGCAACGGAATTTCAGAATAACGAAAGCACGAATGGACCGGGAGCTGCACATTGCTTACAAAAGATGAAGCGTCCCTTGTGTCCCATCTACTTCACATGTGATTCAACCATGGGACCTTATATATCTCCTCGTTACCTTTCCAATGCATCTTGAACCGCATAATTCCGAGATTGGACGATGAAGTTACGACGGAAACGGACACAACACGCAGAATATCGCTCCAATCCTCGGTGAGACACCAATGAGTGTCTCGGCCAAGGCTTGGCCAATACACCAAGAGGTTTCTCGGCCAAATCTTGTCCGAGACACCAAGGAGTGTCTCGGCCTAAGGTTGGCCGAGACACCCACGGGTGTCCCCAGACCCGAAATACTGTTTTTGGCAGATTAAAGCTGTTTTTTGATTGTTAACCGCCTGGATTTGTTTCAATTGATCTGATATCATCCAAGAGTGTGGTTAAGTGGTTACAACTGAAGATAAGATCGAATCGATCTTTCTTATCCGAAAACAGGGGTTCCTAAGCCTATAAATACAACACTAGGGCCTTCATTTTTTCAGATCTGGAATTTTCGAGCATTGGCGAAACCCTGCTGAATTGAGGACCGAAGAGCCACAAATTTCAGAGAGAAGGAGGAGACTTCAGTAAATTCTTCGGTATAAAGAACAGGAGTTCGTCAGATCTGCAGCCCAGTTCTTTTCCTTGAGATTGCCCCGTTGCAGTGATCTCGAGAAGAGTGATTATCTCACTGTTACCGAGATAATTGTTTTGTTTCTTGATTCCTTCGTGAATCAACAAAACTTCGGATGTGATCTGATTATTTGGTGGTCCACGGATACTAACATCCCCATCACAGGCCAAGATCCTACGCAAGCAGCAGGCGATAAACACCCGTTACGCTATTTGACAAGAGTTGTACTTTTTTTATTTTCATTGTGTAAGGGTCTTATAAAAAGACTAACTTTTGTTTTCATTATAACATTTGAAGTTGTAATGAACACAGCAATGAATACATCAACTTTCTCCTCAAATAAGCTGGCGATCACAGTGGGAGCTAACAGTCTCGTCAACGAGGCTGTCGTGCCGCAGCCGACGATCAAGATCCTCATGGCTGAAGAGGTCGAATACGAGTTCGTCCAACAGAAGTTTGAGGAGTACGTCTCCTCCTCCTCCTCTAGATCCACCTCTCCTCGCAAGCGCAGGAAGGTCTCCTCCGCCCGAAACATTCACTGGTCTTCAGATCTGAAGACTCAAGAAGGCGCACCAACTCTATCAAGGAGAGCACATCAAAGGCAACGCCAACTCTATTCGTTGCTGTAGCCTCACCTCACAATGATCTGCTGGCATCCAATGAGACAAGATCTGCAGATCTGAACTCCTCCGTGATTAAGGAGTTAACTGCTGAAGGCGCGCCAACTCTATCAAGGAGAGCACGTCAAAGGTAACGCCAACGCCTCGCACGCCAATTCGTCAAGGCTTTAGATCAGGTGGACGAACTTCGTTACCAAGTGGATTTGGAGTTCAGAAAGCGCCACGTGGTTAAGCCATCTCCATAGCAAGCTTTGGGAACCTCCTCCCAACTACCTACTAACAAATGGGTTCGTGTCAAACAAAACTATTCCACTCTTGAGGAGCGCATTCAGAAGCATCACGCACATCTTGCGCATGCCCAGATCCTTGTGCGAAAAGCACAAGAAATGTAAAAGGAAGAGGCGGTTAATAGATCACCGAGATCCAAACAAATTTGGATGCCAAAGGCCAAATCAACGCCTAAGGCAAAAGCAAGTAACGTTGCTCCCCAGCCTTCATCAACTTCGGATCCCGCTCCTTCTGCCACCACACCTTCGGTGAAACCCTACGGCGATGTGGACCTCTCCAAATTTAGAATTCCGTTGAAGGATCGCCTGGGTCTTTTACATGAAGATTAAGGCAAAGCGCCTGTTAAGGAACGCTTTGGACCGTTGAAGGAACCCCAAGCAGCCATCCAGATTGGGGGTCGTACGCGACCTCTTAACGAGTTGATTCCCATAACTACCTGTGTTGGGGTACCTGCACAAAACCAGGAGCCCGTTAAAATTTCACCCTCACACGGTTATGATTCTAAACATGTGACTCCTGCTAAAGCCAATAAAGAACTACCCATTCAGAAGAAGACGCGTCGAAAAAACAACAACGGTACACCTGAGGAATTAAACCAACAGCCGATATGTTGCTCTAACCGCAACGTCGATGAGTTGTACTATCGGTCTGGGGGTACGAATAAATCTCGAAAGAAAAGTACCCAGGAAGCAGACTTTTAGTGTCCATCTACCAAACTTATCAGAGTAGTATTATCAGCATGTAGCTTCCCCAAGACCACTCTACAGAGGGTATCGGTATTTGAAAGGATCTCTACCAGAACGTCCAAGTCCATGCCAAGGTGTTTCTATAGAAAAAGATCAGCTACGCAAGATGATGAACTCCCGAAGGTCACCATCAATATGGTCGATAAGAAGTCAACGTGAAGTTTCAATCCTCGACATTTTTTGGACATATCCCAACGTATAACTCGATTACGCGTGGGAACTACTAGGCGTAAGGACTATCAGAGGATGAATATCGGATTATCCTCGGTTAATGAAGCATCTGATGTGAACTATGCCATCATTTCTGACAATACGGTGTCCAGCATAGGACAATCCCGTGGAGCATTTATGGTCAACACCGAGCAAATGACCAAAATCATCGAGGATGCCTTGGCTAAGCAAAAAGAGAACTTTAAGTTCGAAATGGAAATGGCTATGCTGCGAATGAGGGAAGAGCATGACCAACAAATCCGAGCCTTGTCGAATCAGATAGGTGAATCCAGTCGTCACAACAATGTTAGTCAAGCAGCTAGCGATTCAGATGTGGATGAACACCTCAATGCAGATAACGCTCCCGTTGACCAAAACGCTGGGAGTGGCCCTACTGAGAATAATAACGTTGGGGGTGGTCCCGCTAATAATGACAACACTGGGGATGGCCCCATTATTCCTCCTCAAAATTGACCAAGGAAGGACACGAGCAAGGATGAAAAGTCAACGCTCTGATGTCTACTCGAGAGGTGAAGAAGACCGGTATTCCGTGTCCTTACCCAAGAGAGTGGGATTCGATACCGTATCCGACGAAGTTCAACCTGATCAACTTCACGCCATATGACAGAAAGGGTTACCCCACTCAGCATCTAATCTACTTCAAGTCTCATTTGGGTGTGATTTCTGGGAATGAATCCCTAATGGTCCGATCATTCATCAACACCCTTCACGGAGCTGCCTTCGATTGGTACCGCCATCTCAAACCTGAAAGCATCAATAGCTGGGATGACCTGGAGAACCTATTCCTCACTCACTTTTTTGATGATGATGCCGAGGTGTTAATCAGGACACTCTTTGATGAGAAACAAGAATATGACAAGACGGTCGATGACTTTGTCAAGCGGTTACGGAATAAGGCGATGAACTGCCGAGATCTAATCACAGAGGACTTCATCCTTCAAACCTATCATAACAACCTCTCTTTGGATGTGTTGGAAGTTATGGGAGTAGCACCGTCCAGCACCTGAAAAGAGTTGAAAGTGCGCGAAGAGCAGGCCGAGCGCTTCCTCAGAAGGAAGAAAGCCGAGAGAAGTCAATTGACGGCTAACCCTCCAAACTCAAGCTTTGTCTCCCGTGGTAAGGGGAAGGTGCCTGCAGCGGTTGTTGATAATCACATTTTATTACAATTTTATATCCTCATTATCTATTTTATATGAATAAATATGCCATTAATAATTGTTTTTATCTTTAATTGCAGGTTAGTGAAGAATAAAGCCCAAGATCTCTTATCTCAACAAAAACCCATGAATTAAATAAAGAACAAAAGCAAGAGTCAAAAAGCCTAAGCCCAGAATCAAGCCGAGTAGCCTGTAGAAGCTGGAGAAAATAAAAAAATTAAATATGAAAAAAATGTATTCAAGATAGTTGGTCGTAAAGAAACGACGATATCTCCCAATCCGGAAGTCGAAATTTAACATATAATATATGAAAATCACCTATCTCGACGAGACGAAGCCAACCGTGAAGTTAGAATTTTTATTGGAGTATCGATGCGAAGTCATCCAGATTTCATCAACGGCTGAAATTGCATTCTTGGGGCTCAAGTTTGATCCAAGGGCTCTCATTCACTGATGTTTACTATAAATAGGGGTTGAGAGTGAGGGGTTAGGGGTGTAAAAATTTTTATAACTCCTTTTGGAGAGGAGGGCTATTCTTAATTGAGAATGCCTTCTAAATTTGTAACTTTTTGTTACAATTAATAAAATAATTTTTTCACCACTTTAAATTTTTCTTTTCTTCTCTTTGTTGGATGATGAAGATGAAGATGAAGATGGAGATTAATTTGAAGGTTTGTTTTTCTTATTTCTCTTTTATTGCTTATTAGTTTTGATTTATTCTCATGCTTGTAATTAGATTTTATTTTCTTGTTTAAATAGCCAAGAGGCTAGAACCCTCTTACCTTAGATTTATTTCATACTTATAGATTATATTTATTTCATGCTTATAGAGTAGATTTATTTTCTTACATTTAATTCTTGCAATTTATTTTGTAGTTTAGATTTTGTAATTTATTTTGTAGTTAGATTTTAATTTCTTACACTATTCACCTTGAGGCTAGAACCCTCTTGGGTTTAGTTTTTCTTTTTTGTTTATTTTTATTTTCTTTGATTCGCCTTTAGGCTAGAACCCTCTAGGGAATCACCATTTTCTAAGAAATGGATTTAATTCTAGATTACCCATATCTTTAATTGAATCCACCATCTTTATTTTCTTGAATTTTATTTTTATTCTTGATTTTCCTTTTTGATTCTTGATTTTATTCATCTCTCCTTGTGGAAATCATTCATTCATTGTCACATCCACTCTCACTTACATTTTGTGCCTATTTACACACTATCACCTTCTTAATCTCTTCACAATCACATTCACTCATCACTCCTATTTGTCACATACACAACATAAGAACCGATTTTTTATTTTCTCCTACAAAACACCTTCCTCGTGGGATCGATATCTTTATACTATAACTTGACACGGTTGTACACTTGTAACATTTTTTGGTACATGTTTATGCCGCATCAGTTGTTGATGTTAATCAGACGTTGCAACAACAACCCCGAAGACAACAAAAGACTTCGGATCCGAGACTCCAAAAGGAGTACTCCTTCAAGGACGAAGACGTTCCAGACATTTTCGAGTCCCTCCTTGAAAATAACAAGATCAAGTTACCACCTATCGCAGATCAGGAGGAAGCTGACAATACTACGGATCCGAAGTATTGTGCGTACTACAGGAGGATCCTTCATTCTACCAAGGCTTGCTTCGCTCTCACGAATAGCATCCAAACAATGGTTGAAGTCGGCGTCATAACGCTCAATTAAGTCGAATGAAGACTCCGATAATTATAAGAGTATAAACTGCTCCTTCCGGCACTCCGAAGAGTATACGAGTATAAACTGCTTCTCAATCCTCTAACAGGTATATGAGGTTAAACTGATCCCTGCATACTCTAACAGGTATATGAGTCTAAATTGTTTCCTTTCTTTCACGAGAAGTTCCTAGAGAGTACCATGTCTGGTATTCTTAAGGATAGCCCGGTCATCCAACTAAGTACAATGTTAGACCCAGTTTCACAAAGGAAGCTGGAGGTGGATGATTCATGTAACGGCAAGTTCTCGAAAGAATGTTACATGTAATATTCTTAAGGATAACCCGATCAATACAAACAAAGTGATAAATACTAAACTCCCACTGTTAAAGTCCTGACATAGTACTCAGAATTTTAGTCTCCTGATCATTGACAATTGTCAAACCCCTTCGTGTTAAATATTTGTCACTTAACACCAGGGACTCTCTTCGAGTGATTTGTATGAATCAACACTCCCATTGTAATTTGTACTCCCACTCTTACTGTTCATTTGGTCAAACCTTCCTATAGTTAGAACCACAACCAAAGCTAAAATCTCCTCTCGATTGCTTCCATGAACGAGAGGTCCACTTTCAAATCGAATGATTAAACCTTCCTACAGTTAGGGTCACTTCAAACTCCTGCTTGGTCAAACCTTCCTATAGTTAGGGCCAAAACCACAATTCACTCTCGATAAACGAGAAATTTACCTTTAGTTCGGTAATCAAAACTTCCGACAGTTAGGATTATCCGAATCATTTCGATTCTCGGAGTGAAGATCCCACTCTTAGTTTTACTCTTCAGAATCTCGAGGTGGAGATCCCACTTTGAGTCTCCTTTGCAGCTAGAGATAGAATATAAAATTCTTCCTCTTCGGTTTTGGGAGATAGAATATAAAATTCTTCCTCTCCTATTTTGGGTTCGTCTTTGCCCCAAGAGAAGACATCATCCTTCAACTCTAAAATCTGTGCTTTACACGCGTGAGGAATTTTATCCTGAATCCTAAGAAGGGATAAGTCAACGCCAAACACGCGTTGCTGGTTTAGTCTTTCACCGATTGAAGAAGACACTAGAATCAAGGTCTAGGAAAGTTTATCTCGAAGCCTAAGTAGGGATAAATCAATGCCTAACACGCGTTGCCGGTTAGTCTTTGACCGTAAAAAGGACGAAAGCCCACATAGTCGATATTGTGGCAAGTGGTTATTCATAACGCCAAAATCCATGCATCACACATGCAGGGAATTTTATACCGAATACTAAGTAGGGATAAGTCAACGCCTAACATGCGTTGCCGGTTTAGTCTTTCACCGATTGAAAAAGATACCAGAATTCAAGTCTAGGGACTTTTATCCCGAAGCCTAAGTAGGGATAAGTCAACGCCTAACACGTGTTGCCAGATAGTCTATTCCCGTAAGAAGGATGAAGTCTATGTATTCAATATCATAGCACTAAGTCTAAGAGAGTTAACTCTTTTAGCACAACGTTACATGCAGAACAGACTTAGACATTCTGTATGCTAGCCCGACTCAAACGGTAGTCGGTAAAGGCTCATCAAACCCGTTGATGGCTGAGGGTTTGCCAAAAATCCTATATATAAGAGTCATTGATGCACCGGCTTCACTAGTTGGTCTCGTGACTTGTGCATCCGACAACTTTAGGATAAGATCCATACCTGCAGACGAAACAACTTTAATAGTTGGTCCTACAACCTGACGTTTGGAACCGCTACACTCCAACGCTAGGCAATCTCAAACCCTAAGGTCAATGCCAGTCAACGCATAACCCTAGGTAAACGCCAGTCAATGCCAGTCAACGCGTTGCAATGAAAAGTCAACACCGGGCGATGCGTAACCCTAGGTCAACGCTAGTCAACGAGTAACTCTAGGTCAACGCCATTTAACGTGTTGTGATGAAAGTCAACGCAAGTCAATATATTATGATGGAGAGGGTCAGTTCAAAGTCAACTCGATGATACAAGCCAAAATCAACTCACTAGTTTCGATTTGAGACTTCGGCGACGGCCAGACAATAAACGCAACGCCTGAGCAGTCTCAGTTATTCATCAAAATATCGAACAGACTAAAAATCGAAAGAGTTAAGAATCAAAGCTAACTACAGGTCCTTTACACCGACTAAAGGTTGGACCGATCATATCCAAAGTATTTCAGGCTCATCTATAAAAGAAACGAGACTGAAACACTTTGGAGGCGGTGGTATTTTGTAGGCATCAAAAATTGCCCATAAGTCCCCGCATGCGGCTTGAGGCAGAGAGAAGATAATGAACATCACTATTCAAGTCACAAAAGCTTATTTAACAATGACAAACACATGAAGTGAGTCGACGGACCATGCGAAGCAACAGAATTTTGGAATAACTGAAACACGAATGGACCGGGAGCTGCACATCGCTTACAAAAGACAAAGTTTACCTCATGTCCTATCTACTTCACATGTGATTCAACTATGGGAACTTGTATATTTCCTCGTTAGCTTTCCAACACATCTTGAACTGCATAATTCCGAGATCGGAAGATGAAGTTACAGTGAAAATGGACACAACGCGCGGAATAACACGCTAAGGCTCGTCGAGACACCAAGAGGTGTCTCAGCCAAATCTTGGCTGAGACACCAAGGAGTGTCTCGGCCCAAGGTTGGCCGAGACACCCACGGGTGTCCGCAGACCCGAAGTACTATTTTTGGTAGATTAAAGCTGTTTTTCGATCGTTAACCATCTGGATTTGTTTCAATTGATCTGATATCATCCAAGAATGTGGTTAACTGGTTACAACTGAAGATAAGATCGAATCGATCGTTCTTATCCGAAAACAGGGGTCCCTAAGCCTATAAATACAGCCCCAGGACCTTCATTTTTTTCAGATCTGGAATTCTCGAGTATTGGCGAAGCCCTACTGAATTGAGGACTAAAGAGCCACGAATTTCAAAGAGGAGGAGGAGACTTCAGGAAATTCTTCAGCATAAAGAAGAGTAGTTCGTCAGATCTGCAGCCTAGTTCTTTTCCTTGAGATTGCCCTATTGCGTTGATCTCGAGAAGAGTGATTATCTCGCTGTTGCCGAGTTAATTGCTTCGGTTTTTGATTCTGTCATGAATCAACAAAACTTCGGATCTGTTTAAAAGTTCACGGATACTAACGTCCCATTCACAGGCAAGATCCCACGCAAGCAGCGGGCGATAAACACCCGTTGCACTATTTGACGAGAGTTGTACTTTTTTGTTTTATTGTATAAGGGTCTTATAAAAAGACTAACTTTTGTTTTTATTGTAACGTTTGAAGTTGTAATGAACACAACAATGAATACATCAACTTTCTCCTCAAACACTTAGGGGCCAACATCTAATGAATTTTAAGAGGCTTAGGTTTGTGTAGTGAGGAACTAATGATTTGTGGGCTAAGGAAAGAGTGATGAAATCCCTCACTTTATCATGATTAGGGGGTTTTGCCATTAAGAATATTTTTAAGTGTGTGCCAATCAAGATGCTCAAATCACTTTGGTGAATTCCTACTATTATATGCAATGCAACCCTAGGAATTGAAAGTGACTAAAAAATGGTAAAAAGAAAACCTTTTTTTATTATGGTCAACAATCAAACAATAGTGAAAAGGGAGATATTGTTTGAATTATTATATTGTTAGTAATTATTCAAGTGGAGGGTGAATTTTATTATGATCGACGAAAATAATTTTTTAAAGTCCTACTTGTCTCTAATTGTGAAGACTAACTAGAGGGTGGAATTGAAAATACTAGATAGAAGACTTGCCTCAAGAAAATCTTTAAATCCTTAATCTCCAATTCTTGATCTTCAAGCTCCAAATGGTTTCTTCACAAGAAAAAACACAAGTTAAAGAACCAAAATAGTTAAAATCCTACTAAAATACCTTCCCCAGCAACGGCTGTAGGATCACTGTAATGGCACTCAAACACTAGAAGGGGGGTTGAAT
>BQKN01066504.1:189072-220872 GCA_022839385.1 Asparagus kiusianus
TCATCAAAATACAAGAGATATTGTAACATCAACCATGTTCCCAACAACGGCGCCAAAAACTTGACGGGGCATAAATAATGTTTAAAAGTTGCAAGTGCACAACCAATCAAGTTATAGTATAAAAATTTATCGATCCTATGAGGAAGGTATTTGTAAGAAATAATTAGAATCGGTTCTTATGTTGTGTGTGTGATAATTAGGAGTGATGAATGTGATTATGGAGAGATAGAGAGAGTGATTGTGTGTGAATAAGTACAAAATGAGATTGAGAATGGATAGATAAAGAGTGGATGTGATAAAAAGAATCAATGTAATCAAAAAGGAAAAAGAAAGATGAAGGAAATAAAATCAAGACCAATAAAAGAAAAATCAAGAATTAAAGAAAAAAAGTAAAAGATGGAGGATTCAATTAAAGATATGAGGAATCTACAATTGAATTCACTAGCTAATCTCACTTTTAAAATGTGAAACATTCTCTTTTTATCATATTCTACTTTACATTTATTAAGTACAGATTATCAAACCACTCAAGGAAAGTATAACCTATCAAATTATCATCCACATAAAATTATTACTCATGAAAAGAATAACAACTAAATAGTAATTCTAGAATTCCTTCTACCAATTAGTTCTTTAGTTGAATATCCTAAATATGAACATTTTAAGCATAAGAGAATGATTAACAAATTATAAAAGAAATAATGCTAGTTTCATGCAATTTCTAGAATTCTATGAGTATTAATTCCACATTAAAAGAAAAGGTAATTCCCTAGAGGGTTCTAGCCTCAAGACGAATAGTGCAAGAAAATAAAAACCTAAACTACAAAATAAATTACAAGAACTAAACTACAAAATAAATTATAATAAATAAATACAAGAAAATGAAAGTAAATCTACTCTATAAGTATGAAAATAATATAATGCAATAGGGTTGTATCCTCTTGGCTATTTAACAAGAAAATAAAGCAAAAGATAAAAATATTAACAAAGAGGAAATTTACATCCCGAGAGGGTTCTAGCCTCAAGGTGAAAGCAAACCTCCATCCTGATCTTGATCTTCATCTCCATCTCCATCTTCATCATCAAATAAATAGAAGAAAAGAAAAATATGAAGAGGTAAAATTTTTTTTATTAATTGTAACAAAAAGTTATAATTTTGAAAGGTCTTCTCAATTAAGAGCAACTCTCCTCTCCAAATGGAGTTATAAAATTTTTTACACCCTCAACCCCTCACTCTCTACCCCTATTTATAGCCTATAGTAATGAATAAGAGCCCTTGGATTAGACTTGAGCCCCAAGCCACTCAAAATTAGCCATTAATCTCGCTACAGGAAAACTACATCGATGCTAGTATCGATGCTAGCATCGATATCCCTATCGATGCCCCATCGATGCCTATTGTATCTAAATTCTGACTTTACGGATGGGGAGATATCGCCGTTTCTTTGCGACCAACCATCTTGAATATGATTTCTTCACATATTGGATTTTTTATTTTTTTCGACTTCTATAGGCTACTCGGCTTGATTCTGGGCTTCAATAAAAGGTTACAAAATGAGAACGTTGGGGACTTTTGGGCTTTTATTCATTATTTCTTCATTACCCTGAAATTTAAGATAAAAATAATTATTAGTGGTATACATATTCATGTAAAATAGATAATGAGGATATAAAATTATAATAAAATATGATTATTAGCATAGCATTATTCAAGACTTGAAAAGAATTGAAGGTGCACGGGGAGCAAGCCGAATGATTCCTTAAAAGGAAGAAGGCTGAAAGAGATCAACCAACGGCTAATACTCCAAAGCAGAACTTCGTCCCTCGTGGTAAAGGGAAGACACAAGCAAATACAGTGGGTGTTAACCAAACATTCCAGCTGCAACCGCAACAGCAACAACAGCCACAACAACAGACACTAAAGCAGCAATCACCTCAGTGGCAGCAACGACCTCAAAGGCAGCAGAAGGCTTCTGAGTCAAAATTCCTAAAGGAATTCTCCTTCAAGGAAGATGAGGCCCCGATATCTTCAAGTACTTGTTACAGAACAACAAGATCAAGCTACCCCTAATCCCTAATCATGAGGGTGCCAAGAAGAATACTGATTCATGATATTGCGCATTCCACAGGGCAGTTCATCATCCTACTAAAACATGTTATGCCCTCAAAGACAAGATTCAAGCCTTGATTGATGTTGGGATTATCACCGCAAAGCAACCCAAGGAGAAGAAGGTGGGTGCAAATGCTGTGAGTATTAGCTTCAGCTCTGTTACCCTCACGTGGTTTCGTCCAGAACCTGTGACGAAAGTAGAGATGAAGACTGTCGATGAAGACCCTCACGGGCAACGTCAGAAAGTCCTAGTGCCACGTACGACATCTAACGGCGAAATCCTTTGGGTTCATCCTGATCTACTTCAAGATGAGCAATGGACAGGGTCTTCTTCCAAGAAGAAATCCAAATCCAAGGGCAAAGGGAAATCTTGTTGTGCTACCACAACAATTCTGGAGGAAAATGACGAAGGGATCCCTACCATCCCACTTTCTGACGATGAGCATGAAGATTTTGCCATTAGAAGTGGGAATGAGTATCGATTCAACTATCCCAATGTGGCCGATCAAGCTGAGCAGGGGGTGGTTACCATCACTACCAAACCTTCTGAAGAAACTCCTCAACGAAAGGAGGTTGCAGCTAAACAGAAGGATAATGAGCCCCAACACCAGAGGTTCAGAACCTGAAACAGTCTCGATTCAATTGTCCGATTAGGAGAGACAAACCAGGAAGTTTGAACGTTCCATACCACTTCGATGTTATGGCCCAACTGGCTAACATCCTAGTGAGGATAACTCTATATGAGTTACTATGTCTATCTAAAGACACCCTGAAGGCTTTGCAAGAAACTTTAGCCGATTCTGATGTGTTCCTCACTCAGATCAAACCGATCCCTGAAGAACCAGAGTCGTCAGCTCAATATTGCAACCTTGTGGCCAAATAATTCCCGTGCATCACTTTCACCAAGGAGGACATGCAAGTAAAAAATTCGAAGCATGACAGACCGTTGTATTTCACCGAATACATCGGTTCCAGCATTGTCAACCGGATCCAAGTCAATCTAGGTTCCGCTATTAGCATTATGCCACTCCAATTGATGTACAATCTCAGAATTCCAGCTAGCAAGTTAGCATCTAGAGGCACTGTTATCTACAGATTTAACACTAGTGGATCTAGGTCATTGGGTAAAATCTGGGTGAAGTGCCAGCTCTGAGATTTAAAATCGGAGGTCACGTGCTATGTGATCGATGTAGAGACCTCTTATAACTTATTAATGGGTCGATCCTGAATCCATAGCAATGTTATAGTCCCCTCCACCCTCCATTAGTGTCTCAAATATGTAGACGTTAAAAGTGAGGTCAATACGATGGTCACGGATAAGTAACCGTTTAAGGGATTGGAAAATTATTTTACCGACTCATTTCTTTACGATGCTAAATCTGATACTAAACCATCGTCGCAAGGTACGGACAACGGAGAAGAAGTTGATACCGAAGCTGGGCTTGATTAAATGATGGTTTTGTATTGAATGACATTGTACCCTTTATAATCAATCTTGACGGTGGAGAATTGTCAGACGGTAGTTGTAATTTGAAACTTTCCAAAACTAAAATAAATAACAATTTAGGGTACTCACCTTCTCTTAATAAGGTAATGAAGGGGTTATACGATGACCCCGACTTACACATGCCTCTCCATTCATCTTGTGTGACAAAGAAGCGTAAACAAGACTTATTCGGGACAACCCTGGTCATTCCTGCTAAGAAAAAGGGTCAAAAGGAGATAATTTACGGTAAAGGGAAGATGTCTCCGCTACCAGACCATTTTTCAAGGGATAGTAGTGACGATGAAAAGATTGGTCCTCACTTGTCTAAATACAGTTCAAAAGCACGTTACCTTATGGACAAATGGGGATACAATCTCGCACTTAGGGAAGGACTTTGCTTCGGTCGAGATCCTCGAGTTCTGACTAAAGCTGTTTATGTACCAAAGGGGAAACCTGATAATTACTACACATACAGAAGAGGTCTGGGCTATGTCTCTTCATCCGAAGAGGAATGCTGCTAGCAAGTCATTGACCAGTTAGCGAATAAAGATAAGTACTCGTCTAATTCTTCAAATTTGGACTCTATTGTTAGCATTGGAAAGATGTTCAAAGGTCTGATGTCGAAAATGGCCACTGTCGACCTCACCATAATAGGGGAAGATGATCAACTACCAACTTGGGAATACCCATCGATCCACCACCTAAACATACAATATAGTAACCGGTTCGAGCAAAGAGAACCTCCCACTGAGGATAAACTAGTCCAGGTAAACATGGGCGACGAAGCCAACACGAAGCTCATATTCATCAAAGACAGCCTCCCACCAGAAGAGAATGAGGAGTTGATTGCCCTAATCAGGGAGTACATCGACGTCTTTGTCTAGAACTATGGAGATATGCCATGACTTGACCTGTGACGCCCCAGGGTTCACACAAGGCTACAGTCCCAGGTAAAACCCGGATTGTCAAACCTACCAAGCACCAAACACCATGCTTCGACATGTTTCACCATCACAATCACTATCTCTCTAGTGGAAACAAAAATAGATGAAGGTACAGACAGGTAAATAATCAAAATCAAAAATCACTGAAGATATACACAGAAGAAGCATAAGAAATATTAATAATGAGCCCAACTGAAAAGAAGTAGATATATCTCTGAGTCTAACCAAAATCTCAACTACAATGTGTCAAATAAATAAAGTCTTACAATAGCTCTCAACTCTATGAAATAAAATACCAATCTAGAGTCTGAAAAATAATCAACTACATGTGGAGTTCTACAATAATTACAAAGTATAATAGTAGCCAAAAAGATAACTAATCAGTCTCATCAACCTGCGACTCTCCGTGCGCCTGACTCGCTGCCTGAAAGGGGGGAAAACAACGAGCGTCAAAGCGCTAGCGAGATCATCACTACCTCTTCCTAGGGAAAGGGTAGGAGTATATAAGAAAATAGAGTCAGTATATACATATATCAAAACATTCATATAACTCTCTCTATGAATGAAAAACAAATAATCAAATGATAACTACCCCAAATCTCCAACATAAAGTAATACCACCCCATCTCGAACTACGTCCGAAATGACCTGCTCTAAAATAAGAGGTTATCAACAATAAGCTAAAACAATTATGTCTACCGTTCATAACGGGTGTGCCAAAATCTCGAAGGAAAAACCCTACTCACGGGCAATCTATCATAGAAGTATAGCTTATAACTGAATCAATTATCTATGGGTGCATCATCTTGTGCTATAGCGATACTTTTGTAGTGCTCGTTACTCAATCGCTCTGCGGCAATAGGATTTATTATTCTCCTATTCCGGATACATGAAACAACGATACTATTATAATACTCTTACTCAATTGTTCTGCGGCAAATAGGTTTCATCTCCCTATTTCCGAATACATATAGAACAACATAATTCATATGTGTTTATCAATTTAACTCGTGTCGGAAAGGTGTCAAATCTAACACAAGAATAGCATAAATGCACAAATCTCGATGTGCCAGCCCCCATCTGAAGTTCACCATCAATCAAGGTGTTTAACAATCACTAAAAATCATAGTCTATCATTATTAGATCGAGACATTTACTCGACAAACCAAAACCAAGACCTAAAACATGCACAGCCAAAACAAGACTGGCGGTCGACCGTGGCGGTCGACCGCGACGGCCTCCAGAGGCTAACATAGCCTCTGCCGTGCACGTGGTCGACCGCGGCGGTCGACCGTGAACCCTGTTTCCAGATTGTTATGTTCTTTGTGTATGTCGTGTTCCCGTCGTATTTTTGGGATTCAAACATGATCAAAACTTTATGAAACTTATATGCAAACATGCCACAGCAGATATGAACATCTGGAATCAACTCAACAATTATAAATATGATTTTATGCATTAGATTTGTATTCATAACCCTAGAAACATGAATAAAAGTTCAAACAACGAATCAAACTTCTTTCTTTAGATTAACCACGTTTTAAAAATCATCTTCATGTCTTAAAAACTTTTGTAAAAATCATTCTCAACCTTTATAGCATAGAAAGACCTAGTCTCTTTACAAATAATACAAAAGAAGTTGATTTTATTCATAAACTAGTCATTTAGGTTCTACAAAACAAGTTTAAAACTCTTTAAAAATTTTTTGAAAGCAAGGAGGGGGATTAGCAGAGATGATATTTGCCTGGGTTTGTAGGAAAACGTGTTAGAAGTAAGGTTGAAAAAGATCTCCACTCCAGAAGCCAAGAATCACCCAAAAATCCACTTGAAAGCCTTCAATCTTCTCCAAGAAAATAAAACTAGGGTTTAGGGGGTTTTGGTGGCTGTTAGGGTTCTTAGGAAAACTAAGAAAAATGTGATAAAACTCATGTATATGTCAGGGAAAATGAACATGGGTTTAGAAACCCGAAACCAACTCAAAACAGGAGAAAAACAGTCTACAGGTTTGGCAGTCGACCGTGGCGGTCGATCGGGCTGCGATCGATCGCGACGGTCGACCGGACCGGGATTTCCCCGTTTCTCATGTGTTTAGCTATTTGTGAATGTTTCAACTCTTCTCCCTCTCATGTATGAACTCGTTCATACTCAAAACACATGGTATTATACTCATATACCATTTAATGATATTTATCATACTAAATATCCATATATCATAATTAAACTCATATTAATATATCATTCAAAAATTTATCAGGGTTTTACATTCACCCCCCCCCCCCCTTAAGAGGATTTCATCCTCAAAATTCCGTAGTCGCATCTCAAAGCTTAAAAACTGGGAAAAGACATTAAGAATTTGTAAATCATATTAAGAATCCCTTCTGCACACATTGCATAGTATTAGCACATTAATATCTAAAGTTAACAACCTAGAATGCAAACATTCGCACCTTACTCCCTAACCAAAAGAAATGAGTACGTCGAGCGAAAAATCCAAACAAGGAACCTCCCGTATATACCATGTATTTCATATGATTAAGGATCAGGTGACAATATTCCCATTCTAGTGTTAAGGATAAATATAAATGTAACTAAATAATCATAGGAAATGACAACTATCAAGTCATATAAGCATATTAACATCATACCTGTCCAAACAGGTGCGGGTAGTCACGACGAACATCCTCCTCGCGCTCCCAATAAATCTCTTCGGCTCCTTGCCGGTTCCATTGAACTTTCACTAATGGAATAACTTATTTCTAAGCTTTTTATTCTCTCTATCAAGTATGCATATCAGAATCTCTATAGTAGTCAAATCATCCTGAATCTCAATCTCTGGTAAGTCAATCACTCTCTGCTGCTCATCATCTCGCAGATGCTTCTTAAGCATTGAAACATGAAAGACATCGTGTACACTCGACATCGATACTGGAAGATCTAATCTGTAACAAACAGCTCCAATGCGCTCTATAATCCTTAAAGGACCCACATATCTTGGGGCAAGCTTTCCCCGTCTACCAAATCGCCGAACGCCCTTCATCGGTGATACTTTCAACATAACCGAGTCTCTGACCTGGAACTCTAAAGGTCGTCTTCGCTGATCTGCATTGCTCTTCTGCCGACTCTGCGGTGCAAGAATGCATTCTCGAATCAATGCCACCTTCTCTGTGGTTTGTCTTACTAACTCTGGACCAATCAATAAACTATCCTCTGGCTCTGCCCAACATATAGGCGATCTGCAAGGTCTCCCGTACAAAGCTTCATATGGTGCCATCCCGATGGTAGCTTGATAACTATTGTTATAAGCAAATTCAATCAGTGGGATATGGTCCTCCCAGCTACCCTGAAAATCTATAACGCACGCTCTCTGCATTTCCTCTAAGATCTGATTCACCCTCTCGGTCTGACCGTCTGTCTGGGGATGAAAAACGCTGCTAAATGACAATTGACTGCCAAAAACATCTTGGAAACTCTAAAAATAAGATGTGAAGACTGAGCCCCGATCTGATACAATCAACTCTGGAACTCCATGCAATCTAACAATCTCCCGAATGAAGATCCTCGCATATGTATCTGCTGTATAAGTTGTCCTCATAGGTAAGAAATGTGCGGACTTAGTCAATCTGTCCACTATAACCCAAATAGAATCGTTTCCTTTCTTTGACTTAGGCAACCCCACTATGAAATCCATGGAAATATCTGTCCACTTCCACTCAGGAATGGGTAAAGGCTGTAGGGTTCCAGCAGGTCTCTGATGTTCTGCCTTAACTTGTTGGCAGGTATAACACTTAGCCACATAATCTGCAATCTCTCTGCGCATACCACTCCACCAAAAATGCCTCTTCAGATCCTTGTACATTTTCGTTGTGCCTGGGTGCACTGTATATCTGCTGTGATAAGCCTCGTCTAAAAAGTTCCCTCTTTAGCTGTAGATTGTTCGGCATAACGATCCTGCCCTTCATCCTCAGGCCTCCATTAACTACAATAGTCCAATCATCCTTGGGTTCCTTGGAGATCTCCCCCTTGCGGGTTTGAATCCAAGAATCCTCTAACTGAGGTCCGATTACTCTATCTCTCCAAGATGGCTTTACAGATAACGCTCCTAAGAACACACGGTTCCCTCTAATCTCTGGTCTGAAATCAAAATGACTGAGGGTATAAAGATCCCAATATAGTGAACACCTCAAAGCTGCTAGCCCGCGATGACGCTTCCTGCTCAATGCGTCTGCTACCACGTTCGCCTTTCCCGGATGATACTGTATAGCGAACTCATAATCCTTGATAAACTCTACCCATCACCGTTGCCTCTGGTTGAGTTCTTTCTGAGAGAAAAGGTACTTCAAACTCTGGTGATCTGTGAATAACTCAAACTGCACTCTGTACATATAATGTCTCCATGCATTCAGTACAAAGACCACTGCTGCTAGCTCTAAATCGTGTGTGGGATAATTCTGCTCATGAGTCCTCAACTGTCTCGAAATATAAGCTACGACTCTCTGGGTCTGCATTAATACATCACCCAGACCCGATAAAGATGCATCAGTGTAGACAACAAAAGTTTTATCACTGCTAGGAATAACCAACACTGGTGCTGAAGTCAACTTAGTCTTTAGTGTCTCAAATGTCTTCTGACACTCTATGCTCCAAATGAACTATACACCCTTCTTAGTAAGGCGTGTAAGTGGCGTGGCAATCCTCGAGAAGTCTTGAATGAATTTTTTGTAATAGCCTGCCAGGCCTAAGAAGCTACGAATCTCGGTAACTGTCTTCGGTGGCTCCCAATCAAGTACGGCTTCTACCTTAGCTGGATCTACTGTAATGCCCTCCTGGCTGATAACATGGCCTAAAAATCTGACCTCTGATAACCAGAATTCACATTTGCTAAACTTAGCATACAACTGGTGTTCTCTCAAAGTCTGCAGTGCTAACCTCAAATGCTGCTCGTGCTCTTCCTCTGACCTCGAGTAGATAAGAATATCGTCGATGAAAACTATCACAAACTGGTCCAAATAAGGACGAAAAACCCGATTCATCAAATCCATGAATACTGCGGGTGCATTTGTCAGGCCAAATAGCATGACAAGAAACTCAAAAGACCCATATCGAGTCAAGAAAGCGGTTTTGGGAATATCCATCTCCCGAACTCGCAACTAATGATAACTGGAACGAAGATCTATCTTAGAGAAAAACTAAGCTACCTACAACTAGTCGAACAAGTCGTCGATCCTCGGTAATGGGTACCTATTACGGATAGTGACCTTGTTCAACTCGTGATAATCTATACATAATCGCATAACACAATCGCATACTCTCGTCCTTCTTCTTCACAAAGAGGACCGGTGCTCCCCACGGAGAATGACTCCGTCGAATGAAGCCCTAAGACAACAACTCATCTATCTGGATCTGTAGCTCCCTCATCTCAACAGGGGCCATACGGTAAGGAGCTCGGGAAATCGGTGCGGTGCCTGGCTGCAACTCTATGCAAAACTTGACCTCTCTCACTGGAGGTAATCCTGGTATGTCCTGGAAGACATCCTGGTAGTCTGAGACTACTCGCATCTCACTCAAACCTACACCCCGATCTCGCAATATCGCCTCCTCTACGTACGCCAGAAATGACTCCGCAAACTGGTTACCTCTAGAGGTAGCTACCACTAACTCTGATCCATCATGCGCTCTCAAACTGAATGTTTTTGCAAAACAGTCGATACTCACATGGTAGGAAGATAGCCAATCCATACCAAGGATCACATCGAATTCAAACATATGTAACATGATCAAATCAGTCGCGAACTCAGAATCATCCAAGCTGACGATGCATCTCCTACAAACTCTCTCTAACAGAGACGTCTCTCCCAACGGAGTAGATACAGATAAAGGGAAATCTAACGGCTGAGCTACAAGCTGAAGTCTAATCAAAAAAATCATAGGAGATAAAAGAATACGAAGCGCCAGAATCAAAAAGAATACGTGCTGGAAAGGAGTTCACACGGAACGTACCTTCCACCATAGATCTGCTCGTGCTATGATCGCGAGGAACCATAGCATACACTCTACCGGTCTGCTGCTCTGCATCACCTAGAGTGAATGGTGCTATCTGCCTCGGCTGAATCTCCTGGACCGCTCAAACCTGTCCCTCTATCCTTAGAACTGCTGGAGGTGCCTCAATTCGCGATTGCTGGCCCTGACCGCATCCTTGAGCACGGTTCTGCTGATGCTGCTGAGTCCTACCTGCTGGCCTGCTATGGGTGCGCTGCAACACTCGACTGCTCGGTGCCCAATCTTGTTATAATTGTAACAAGCTCCCTGGAATCGGTGCTACTGCTGCGCTCTCTTGTCCTGCTGATGGCCCTTCTTATGAGGACCCTAATGATGCGGACCCTTACCCTGCTGCTGGGGTCCTCCTGAGCCTCCAAATGGTCTCTTCCATTTTCCTTTGTCTTCGGACTATCCTGACTTACTATTTCCCTTGTTCTTGATGAATATAGCTGTATCCGTCTCCTGATCCATGGCAGCATCTACTACCTCCCATACTGATCGAAACCTCCATGATACTATATACCGGCGCAACCCTGGACGAAGTCCCATCAAGAACATCTGAGCCTGTCGTTCCTCTGTGTGCCACATGCTGATGAATCTGAGTAATTTCATGAACTTACTCTCGAAGTCCATGACAGACATATCTCCCTACTCTAACCAAGCCAGCTCTAACTCTTTTCCAGCTTTCGCTGCAGCCGAAACATACTGCTCATCAAACAGATATATAAAGGTCTTCCATGAAACCGTCATCGTCTGCTCTAGGGTGAAGCGAAGTCGATACCATCCTCCTGCATCGTCCTTGAGGCTGAAAGCCGCTAGCCTCTGCTTCTTTACCGAATTAACGTTCAGCATATCCAAGATGTTGCTCACATCATCTTTCCACTTGTGTGCAGCAATGGAATCCGTCAAACCATGGAACTCAAGTGCTTTTAACTTTTGATACCTCTCAACTAAACGAAGCCAAGCCTCCTGATCAGCTACTCCGTCATCAACTGGTGGTGTCGGTGGAACCACTGGTGCCCTCTCTGGTATTCCCTCCCAAATAGATGACTCCTGAACGGGTACCTCTTCATGAACGGAAGTCTCTGGACGAACCTGGGCTGCTAACTGCTCCTCAATAGCCACCATACGAGCTACGAAAGGTGCTATGAGATCCACTAAGTGCTGCGGAGCCTGCTACGGCTCGGGCTCCTTATCGTTCTGCTCAACTCCCTGAGCATGAGTAACTCGGCGTCCACGACCTCTTCCTGACATCTATAATTCCAAAATAAAGCTTATTACGCAGTACATAGGATCTCAAGCATGAAGCATATGAGATATACCAATAAGTAAATCGTATCACATATATCACATATCATGCTTTATTATTCAAAGCAAATAGATCATAAAAAAATTTATAAATTTTCTGTGTACATATATATTACGTCCTCACTCATACTAAGGATTCCTAACGGACTGTATGCATGATCCCTAGGAAACTCTATCCTAACTCCACAATATAACACAGGAATGATCCTAAGGATATTAGAACTAGAGCTCTGATACCAACTGTGATGCCCCAGGGTGCACACAAGGTTACAATCTCAGGTGAAACCCAGATTGTCAAACCTGCCAAGCACCAAACACCATGCTTCGACAAGTTTCACCATCACAATCACTATCTCTCTAGTGGAAACAAAAATAGATGAAGGTACAGATAGGTAAATAATCGAAATCAAACAACACTGAAGATATACACAGAAGAAGCATAAGAAATATTAATAATGAGCCAAACTGGAAAGAAGTAGATATATCTCTGAGTCTAACCAAAATCTCAACTACAATGAGTCAAATAAATAAAGTCTTACAATAGCTCTCAACTCCATGAAATAAAATACCAATCTAGAGTCTAAAAAATAATCAACTACTTGTGGAGTTCTGCAATAACTACAAAGTATAATAGTAGCCAAAAAGATAACTAATCAGTCCCATCAACCTACGACTCTCCATGCGCCTGACTCGCTGCCTGAAAGGGTGGAAAATAACGAGCGTCAAAGTGCTAGCGAGATCATCACTACCTCTCCCCAGGGAAAGGGTAGGAGTATATAAGAAAATAGAGTCAGTATATACATATATCAAAACATTCATATAACTCTCTCTATGAATAAAAAACAAATAATCAAATGATAACTACCCCAAATCTCCAACATAAAGTAATACCATCCCATCTCGAACTACGTCCGAAATGACCTGCTCTAAAATAAGAGGTTATCAACAAAAAGCTAAAACAATTATGTCTGCCGTTCATAACGGGTGTGCCAAAATCTCGAAGGAAAAACCTACTCACGGGAAATCTATCATGGAAGTATAGCTTATAACTGAATCAATTATCTATGGGTGCATCATCTTGTGCTATAGCGATACTTTTGTAGTGCTCGTTACTCAATCGCTCTACGGTAATACGATTTATTATTCTCCTATTCCGGATACATGAAACAACGATACTATTGTAATACTCTTACTCAATTGTTCTGCGGCAAATAGGTTTCGTCTCCCTATTTCCGGATACATATAGAACAACATAATTCATATGTGTTTATCAATTTAACTCGTGTCGGAAAGGTGTCAAATCTAACACAAGAATAGCATAAATGCACAAATCTCGATATGCCTGCCCCCATCTGAAGTTCACCATCAATCCAGGTGTTTAACAATCACTAAAAATCATAGTCTATCATCATTAGATCGAGACATTTACTCGACAAATCAAAACCAAGACCTAAAACATGCACAGCCAAAACAGGACTGGCGGTCGACCGTGGCGGTCGACCGTGGCGGCCTCCAGAGGCTAACATAGCCTCTGCCGTGCACGCGGTCGACCGTGAACCCTGTTTCTAGATTGTTAAGTTCTTTATGTATGTCGTGTTCACGTCGTGTTTTTGGGATTCAAACATGATCAAAACTTCATGAAACTTGTATGCAAACATGCCACAACAGATATGAACATCTGGAATCAACTCAACAATTATAAATATGATTTTATGCATTAGATTTGTATTCAAAACCCTAGAAACCTGCATAAAAGTTCAAACAACGAATCAAACTTCTTTCTTTAGATTAACCACGTTTTAAAAACAAGTCATTTAGGTTCTACAAAATAAGTTTAAAACTCTTTAAAAACATTTTGAAAGCTAGGAGGGGGATTAGCAGAGATGATACTCGCCTGGGTTTGTAGGAAAACGTGTTAGAAGCAAGGTTGAAAAAAATCTCCACTCCAAAAGCCAAGAATCACCCAAAAATCCACTTGAAAGCCTTCAATCTTCTCCAAGAAAATCAAACTAGGGTTTAGGGGGTTTTGGTGGCTGTTAGGGTTCTTAGAAAAACTGAGAAAAACGTGATAAAACTCATATATATGTTAGGGAAAACGAACATGGGTTTAGAAACCCGAAACCAACTCAAAACAGGAGAAAAACAATCTGCAGGTTTCGCGATCGACCACGGTGGTCGACCGGATCGGGATTTCCCCATTTCTCATGTGTTTGGCTATTTGTGCATGTTTCAACTCTTCTCCCTCTCATGTATGAACTCGTTCTTACTCAAAACACATGGTATTATATTCATATACCATTTAATGATATTTATCATACTAAATATCCATATATCATAATTAAACTCATATTAATATATTATTCAAAAATTTATCGGGGTTTTACATGACCTAAATGTGGTGATGCACCGCCTTAACATCAAACCGGATGTTAAACCTATCAAGCAACAGCAAAGACGGTTTCGTTCACAGATTATGGAGGCAATCGAAACTGAAGTCAAAAAGTTAATTGATTCATGCTTCATCCATGTAATGACCATGAATTTTTGATACTAGTTAAATTAATTTTCTAGTATTTTAAAATATTATTATTTTTAAAAGAGTATTTGTATTTTCTTGATTTTCTAGAATTTTCTACAATTTAAAAGTCTAATTTTATATTTATTTAAATGATTTTGATAATTATAAATTAACTTGAAGAAGTGAAAACTTTTGAATTAATAATTTTTGTGTTATTGTTATTGTTACGTATTATTTGTAAATATTTTTCCTAATTATTCTATTTTCCCTTAATTTATTTCTTAATTATGTTTAATTTTCGTGGGCGGTTCACGCTGTTCGAAGCGACCGCTCCTTTGAGCACTGACGTGGCAGTCCCACGCTTCATCATAAAGCAGGACCTGTTCATCTTTCGCTATTTTAGCAGGATCAGTCGTAGCCATGTTGACTTTGAGGTCCTTGAACAAATCTCCTACACTGGCGTCTGAGTCCCAAGCTGAGGATGTTGATGATTGATCATCTGATTGGGCGTCACCGGAGTCTTCATCGATGTTGCAGCACAACTCTGATGAGGAGGAAGCATATATAACGAAAGCCTCTTTGAGTTTTGCTGAAGTAGTTTGATGGCCTTTCTTTAGGCACATAGGCGGGCCGGATAACTGTCTTCCGTCTTTTGCCGTAGTTCAGGCCTTCTTGATGAGTGAAGTCATAGCCCATATTCCTCATCATGCGTTTCGCCATTTGACTGTATTGTAAAAACTGAGGCGTGGGTTTCTCTCCTTCTGACTCGTCCCACATTGTTCGTAGGGGGTGATCTATCCTCCCGAAGATAATATCCCTCTGATAATTATCCTAGGTAGGCACGATAAACACAGCTTGCGAGGAATCAATCACTTGTCTTTTCATGACATACGATGACCACACAGGTAAGTGTAGAGAAGAATCATTGTACAACCCCGAAATTGAATCACCGGGCCTGACATCATCAGACTTCGGCCAAGATAACAAGTAAGCAAAGTCAACATTTTCATTCAGGATAATTCCGTCCGCTTGGTCAGCGTTGGTTACATCGTGGCCTTCATAGCCGATTACAATTGGTTCAAAGTCATCCAGAATAAGGTGATCGCCGTACTTGGGTTCGCTATCCACCTCATTACCACTTCCAAGTTCTTCGACTGGTAGCTGGTCAAGGTCCTGGTATAGCAGGGAATCTGTGAAGTAATTCTCGACTCCCTTGAAGGGTTGTTTGTCGGCAAGCACTATCTTCACTTGGTTGTGGTCGTCCACATACTTCAAACACTGATGCAACATGGACAAGACTATACGGTTGTTATGGATCTATGGTCGTCCCAACAACATGTTATAGGAAGGCTCTGCGTCGATGACATAGCAAGTCACCTCCATCTTTATGTTGCCCAAACGACACTTAAGGAGAATCTTGCCAAGCGGCCGGGTTTCGGTAGCGTTAAAGCCAAAGATGGTAGTAGTTGTCATGGATAGACGCTTCTAGGGCACCCCCAAGTGCTTGATGAGCTTCAGGGGATGATGCTCAGTGCAGATCCAGGGTCAACTTGGATCCTGTCCACCTTAGAAGAACCGAAATACCCTGTGAAGTATAGGGGTTGGTCATGAGACGTACTCTTGATTAGCATGTCATCAGGGGTGAAGGTGATGCAAGGGACTAGCTGTCCAGCCACCTGGAAACATTGCGGACAACCTCTATTCGTATCTTCTCCTACTTTGGGTAAGAAGTGGGTGGTGAAAGCTTCTGAGTCGGCTAGCGCTTCTTGTAGAGCTTCCCATGTGGGTTTGGACAATCACAGGAGCTCATACAAGGTAATCTTGATCAGAATGTTCTTTAGTTGTGTAAGCACATTGAACTAGAAGGGTTGACAGCTCGAACTTGGCCATTCGGGACTCAGGTGGGTTATTGCCCGTGGCCCCGCGGAAGGTCCTGTCGGATCTTCTGCCCTCGAAGGATAGTTCTTGGCAAACTCCTTGCCCGCTCTAGTGGCTAAAACGTCTGCCTCATCATCAGAGTCAGTGAGGGTTGTCATCTCTGCTTTGTCTCCATCTGGAATAGCGGAAATGGCATTACATGGCTTGCCTTTGGGTTTCCCCGAAGGCTTTGAAGTTAACTGCTCATCACTGAGGAGGTCCGGGCGGACCCAGATCACTTGCCATGATGGCAAGATTTGCGATACTAGGCCTTTCTCTTGTTGATTAAGAGGATCAGCGTTAGTGATCTTTAGTACTGCTTTGAGGATAGGAACCACTTTTGCCAGCACACGAACTTCTGGGAGATCCGTCCCGAAACTTAGGGTGACCATGTTCGTAGTCACATTCTTTTGCACCTTCTCCTTTTTTAGGACTCCCACGTCATAGAGGGCCTGAATCTTATCTTTGAGGATATAGCACTTGGAGGTATGGTGGCCGAGGAACCTGTGGTACGCACAGTAACTTAGGTCATCAGTCTTGTTCGCCTCTTCAGACTTGGTGACTCCGGTAGCTTGATTCTGTTGCTCTTGAGAAGCGTGTCAAAGGTTGCTACCACCTGGTCCTCCCTGAAGTCGTATTGCCTCAGAGGGTGCTGTTTAAACGGCCTAGGTTTCAACCTCTAGGCTAGTTTGGGTGCCGGAGCGGAATCAATAGCCATGATCTCCTTTTCTCTTAATCGAGTAGGATTTCTAGGCGTGCTTGGTTCTGAGGCTCCCTTTTTGGGGTGAGGTTCTTCGGCCTCTAGCCTCTTGATCAGATTTTCTACCTACTCACCTTGGCGAACCAGTTCTTTCCAGGTTTGAGTTTCCACCGTGCCAACCTTGGAAAGGATGTTGATAGAGAGATTGTTGCGGCACATCTGGATCAGGGTGGCCACAGAGACCTGGTCTAGGTAGACCGATTCCAAAATCTCTTCACGAAATCATTGACCGACTCTAATTTCCTTTGCTTCTTAGCAAGGAGGGTTGTCATCAATACTTCTGTGTCATTATCGAAGAAGCGGGCCAAAAAGAGTCTCTTTACATCTGCACATAATGTGATAGAGCCAGGTTCCAACTTGCGGAACCACTCAAAGGCTACCCCTTAAGGGTGCCGATGAATTTTCGGGTGAGGATAGCATCATTCCCTGTGAGAAATCCGGTTTGAGACATGAAATAGTAGATGTGTTGCGAGGGGGAGACCTTGCCATCAAACTGCACCAAGCTTATAGGCTTAAACTTTGCAGGGTAAGGAACCGTATCCTACTCGATCGGCTATGGCCTGACCACCCCTAGCTTGTTCATGGTCTGTTGAAGCTTTAAGTCGTTGAGTTAGCTTTAGAACTCGTCGAGCCTCTTGTCTCGGGAAGTACCCCCAGTTCGTGATGTTCCTACCAACGACTTGGAAGAATGATCCGAATGTGGATCAATGTTGTCTTCTTGTTCAGTTGTCTGATTAGGAGTAGGCTCCCACTCCTTGTTCCCTGCTAGCTTCCGCGGGGTGCGCGTAGCTCTTTTCTTCTTTTTCTTCTTGTTCAAAAACTGCTCCAACATCTCTTTTATGGACTCAATGGCGTCCTGACGTTCTTCAAACTTTTTAGTGATTGTTTGATTGTCCGCGGTTTCAGCCATGTGCACCCTCACTCGTTCATCTTAAATCGAGTTTGAGGTTTGGGATGTAGCCGCTGCTGAGCAAACCTCATCTTCACCACTGGAAGGAGATGCTAAGACCACATAATCAAGCAGGACAGCCACCACCATACAAGTACGGGTATGTAAGAATATACCCTCGTGTTCGCGTTGAACAAGCGAGTGATTGGGCCCTAAGAAAGAGTCCGAGTCTAGGGAATTTGGACATACAACTTTACCTTTCCCCGTCATGTTGACTGTAACAGATGGGAGCTCTATGTCATCGACAGCGCACCTCCTTCGATGACTACGTCTTCGATGGGAAGATCTCGATTAAGGAGACTGTTGAGCAAGCCTTTCGAACATCGAAGGTTTCAATGCTCCTACACACTGGCAGTTGGTAAGTACTGATTGGATAAGCCGCTTGCAGTGGCACTAGGGGTTCGCCTCATTGATGGTGCATTTGCGGGCTAGACGATCCCGGAGATCTCCCGTGGGTTACCGGTGACATCCCCCAGAGTGAGACAGGTCTGACACGTGAGTGTGCGAGATAGGTTCGAAAGAACTTTCTTTAGTATCCTGGGAGAAACCGCTGGGTGTCGAATTCAGGCGAGTTCACCTTGACAGGCGAGTTCTTACGCTCGGGCGAGCTTCGACCGTTCGCATATTCAGGCGGGTTTGGTGGGTTTCACCTGTTGTCTTGCCTTTGTTGTTAAGGCTTGTTCGCATGTGAGGTTTGTCCGTCAGGCAGACCCGATGGGGTTCACCTATCTTCATTGGCTCACCTACTCGGGCAGACTCGCCTGCCTTGAGCAGTTTACTTGAATCAAGAATATAGCCTGATAAACGAAGCCCACCTAAATTGGTAGGCTTGCCTGACTTGATTGGTTCGCCAGGCTCGCCAGAAGTACTAAGTTTGCTGTAATGGGAAACACTTCAACTAGAGCGAAGCTCGCCTGATCGTGAGGGCTCGCCTGATTTGGTGAACTCGCCAGCATTAAGAGGGCTGTATCTTCATTCATCATTCTTCAGGCCTGAGTAGTAATTCAAGCTATCACAAGAGGCGAAGGCCTGGGCCTTTTGTCTGGCGAGAGCCTGTCGTCGCCGTTGGCGAACACTCTTAGAGAGAGGAGCGTCTATACAGGCCATGATAGTGTGGTCTTCACCAAGGAGGATAATTGTATCCTCTCGAGTGGAGGTCTGCGAGGGTTGTTTAGTGACCCATCTAGCCATCTTTCACTCCGTGCTCTTGGTATTCCACTTGGCCTTGATTGTCTTGGGGGAAATAGAACCCTAGCCATGGCTCGGGTAGACTCCTCAGGCGAGGATGCCTCGGCCACTTGGGGTCGGGTCACACGGACAACTCTATGGCACTTGCGGGATGCATTGCTATTAGAGGAGGAGGCAAACAAGTACTCTTCATACTAGGCTTGGTCGAACTCGATTATGAGGGACTCCATAGTTGTCCTAACTAGAACTTCGTCGAATTGCGCTACCACCATTTCGGTCGAGGAAACGGTTTCTCCCACTGTGATCGCCATATTCTGTATGTGTAAAATTTGATTTCCCAAAATGGGGACTTTGTTTGTATTAAAAAGAATAGCTTATTACAAACTAATGAATCAAAGTTACAACAGAAGCGGAGGGAAAGCCCTCCTTGTTTAACTTAGGGTCTTTGGTAGTGATAGCTTACCTCCCTCGGTTCTCGCACCGAGTTTGCTTCCCTTGGACGATCTGATCAAAGTTGCAGGCAAGCTTCAATATGCAGTAGAAGCTCGTGTTAATCGAGTTCGAGTTCCTAAGCATGATGGCGATCAAGGCTGAAGGCAGGAAGAAGATGCTACAGTGTAAGAGCAATGCAAAGAGTAGGTCGTCAACTCGATTGAGAGTTGAGAGCTAACAGACCAGTTAACTAACTGAGCCAACTTAATGAATTGTCAACCTCTTTCTTGTAGCCAGTAGAGGCTTTTAAATAGAGAAGAGACGACATGGTCATTCCCTTGAATCAAGGGATGTGATTATGTACTGTTGAGAGATGCCATGCCTCTTACTTGTACTATGAGCGGCTGTTTGATGGGCTCAGAGCACTGTACTCCTCCCCTTCACATTGCGGGAAATGGGAAGGTGCATCCCTATACGTGACAGCGCAGCCACTAGGTACTCTAGCGAGTTTGGCCAGTTTGTTGATCACCTGGCCATGCAGGTGAGCTCAACTCTTAAGTAGACTTGACTTGTGCAGGCGAGTCAAGTATGCAGGCCAGCTCAACGTTTGAGTAGGCTTGACTCGTGCTGGTGAGTCAGGTATGCAGGCAGAATCGAGCTCTTGATGGCGGGCTCAATGATCAACGCAATCTTGCCTGGCTGTTCTGTGTGCGAGCGTACTCGTACAGGCGGATTTTTGGATCTTCCTGTTGTTAAGGTAATTTTTATAGCCTACACCAATCTAGAGATAAACAATCTAAATAAAATCAATAATTAGAAATCCACAACACGAGACAAAGTACGTTGAGCAAAATAATCCAAACAAGGAAACTTTATGTATATACTATATGTCTCAAATTGTGAATCGCTAATCATTGATCTCAACTAATAAGTAAAGAAAACAGTAAAGAAATATAAAGACATCATTACATCATATTTATAATATCTTCCACAATCACTGGAGAGATAAAATAAATACCTTCATATAATCCCATATACTTTCAAGAGCAAAGTATCTCAATTATATATCTTAAAGATGAGTTGAACTCAAAACTGACATCCGCCTAAAACGTAAGCAATAAATCATCAGTCTTAAAGTCACGGACTACCCTGTAGATATCCTGAACTAGGTATATGGCTCATTAGTCTCATCATGATCCAAGCACGTAGCCTAAGTACGGGATGGCCTACCACCTAGGTATCTAAATAGATGGCTCACAATCACCATAAATAGAAGGCTTACCAGCCTCATCGCACACTCGTACAGACGGACTGCTAAACAAAGCATCCAAACCCGACTCAATATCTTGTACATTTGGAGTATCGACACACTACCTTATGTAGCACTAAACTGGGCTCATCAACGATATCCATCTTATGCATAAACTATGTATATCTAGTATATCGACGTACTATTCCATATAGTACTGAGCTGTGCTCATTAACGATATCCAGCGAGTGCATGAACAATCACTACTCTATTATAATCGGATTAAAAACTCAACATAATCCTCCCTTGTGGTACCCATGTGTGTGCAAAGGCACTATACTTGTGTATGCGTGAATGTACGTGTAAAAAAAGTGCGGCTTGAATCCCAAGAACTCATCTCAAAACAGTGTAAAATAAATCTGGAAAAGTCTACAAAATTGCCCATAAGTCGACTTATAAACCTGACAAGTCGACTTATAGTAAGTCGACTCATGTCCTGGAATAAGTCGACTTTCAGCAAGTCGAGTTATAAGTCGACTTCCAAGTTGTCGTTTGGATGTTTTTTGCGATATTTCTAAAAAAAACTCTTTCTATTCAACATGGAACATAGGAACAGGTTATAAATATGTACAACTAAATCATAGAGATCATATTACATGATTTAGCATTTGGATTATAACTAATTAGGGTTAGCAACATGATTATACAAGATTTTTAATAAAGACATGAAAGGTCACATGATTGCCATAGCATGATCACTTATAAATATGAATAGAGACATAAAATTCATTTAAAACATGTCTAAGTTATTTAGGTACCACAACCTTTTGGTTTAAGCATGATTAATTAGTATGAAAAGATAATTAAACATCAAACTAGGGTTATTGCATGAGTTAAGCATGTT
This sequence comes from Asparagus kiusianus, assembly GCA_022839385.1. Taxonomy (NCBI): domain Eukaryota; kingdom Viridiplantae; phylum Streptophyta; class Magnoliopsida; order Asparagales; family Asparagaceae; genus Asparagus; species Asparagus kiusianus. Next base: position 210,874 of record BQKN01066504.1, read on the forward strand.
TAAAAGATTAAAAATGAAATTAAATAAAAACCTAATGATCATGATCATGATTTTATCATAAACAATAAGAAATTGTTACTAATCTAGCATTGATTTAAGATTTAATATAAAAATCTGACTTTTAACACAACAGGTTAAGATTAAAGCATGAAAACACGTATTCAACATCATATTAAACATCTAAACTAGTTATTTAACTATGGAGATGAGTTTGGACAAAGATAATCTTGCCTCAAGTCACTATTGATCCTTCCAACATGTGTACAAGACCTCCTCCTTTGCTACAAATACAAATCTCTCCTTCCTCTTAGCAAATCTTTCACCAAACTCTTTCAAAAACTTGAACTAGGGTTTTAGAGGAGGGGTGGCTGCTGGATTCTCACGAGAAAGTGCAGCAAAAACAGGTTTAAAAGAGTTTATATAAGTCTAGAATCAAAACAAAATGGATATAACCCGAAACCCAAAAGAAAACTAGAAACAGTCCTTAAGTCGACTTATAATCGACTTGGTGTAAGTCGACTTATAAGTCGGCTTATCAGGAAAAAGCTGTGTGCATGTCTTTATTGTTTTAGCTGTAACTCTCACATCCAAACTTAGAGAGAGGTGATTTAAGATGTGTTGTAAATCTATTGGAGAGAGCTACAACTTTTATCTTTAGCGTTTTTTTAGATTCAAAATGTATCTATGTATAAAACATAAATAATTTTAACTAGTCGTTTTTTTCCAGATTCAAGTTCGTGCATTCCATGCATGATTTCACTCCTATATTCATATATATACATTAGATTGATCTCAAATTAATCCCTAGTTTACTCAAACAAAAAATATGCATATAACATATTTATTATTATTTTTCACATAATATTCAAATTTTACGGGGTTTTACATTGAGGCTGGTAAGCCGTCTATTTATGGTGATTGTGAGCCATCTATTTGGATACCTAGGTGGTAGGTCGTCCCACACTTAGGCTACATACTAAGATCATAATGAGACTAATGAGTCATGTACACAATTCACGATATATACAGGGTAGACCGTGACTTTGACACCGATGATTTATAGCCTAAGTTTTAGGCGGATGTCAGTTATGAGTTCAACTCATCTTTGAGATATATGACCGATATACTTTGCTCTTGAAAGTATAGGGATTATATGATGGTATTTATTTTATCTCCCCAGTGATTGTGAAAGATATTATAAATATGATGTAATAATGTCTTTATATTTCTTTACTATTTTTTTACTTGTTAGTTGAGATCAATGATTAGCAATTCACAAATTGAGACATATGGTATATACATGAGGGTTTCTTTGTTTGGATTATTTCGCTCGACATACTACATCTCTTATTGTGGATTTCTAAATATTGATTTTATTTAGATTGTTTATCTCTAGATTGATATTAATGTTTAGGCTTCTACAATTTAAGACATATGGTATATACATGAGGGTCTCCTTGTTTGGATTATTTCGTTCGATGTACTATATCTCGTGTTGTATGTTTCTAAATGTTAATTCCAGTTAGATACGAGGGAAATGATCTAGGTAGGCTATGCTTATAGAGCCTTCACTCCACCTAGTAGCCCTTCCCCTGGGGACGGATGAAGGTAATATTGCTGTAGTGCTCTGACGCTCTTGTTGTTTTTCTTTTGTTGTTTCTCTTCTTTCAGGATAGAGGTATGGAGAGCCGCAGGATGACGGAGTTCTTGCATAGTCGCCATCACATGAAATTTTAGAGATTTTATAGTAGATTTTCATTATTTTATTCAAACATTAGAGTTTCATTCTTATATTATAAAGGCAGTGTGCTTTAGTACGATTCTAGTTGATTCATGTTGACATTCCCTTTATTTAAGTTATCAGATGGGTTACAGTTGAAACATGATTCTTTTATTTATGAGATATCTTTTCTATATCATGTTTATTGTGTTCATTTCCATATTTTGCCTGTGCTATACTTGCACTTTTATTTGATTCCACTAGAGGATATTACTGTAATTTGTGAAACATGTTTATGCAAAGTATGGGTGCATGACAGGTTTGACATCTCTGGGTTCACCTTAGACTGTAGCCTTGTGTGAAACCAAGGACGTCACAGTTGGTATCAGAGCTCTAGTTCTAGCATCCTTAGGATCTTTCCTGTGTCGAGTCCTGGAGCTAAAATAGAGTTTCCTAGGATTCATGTATAGAGTCAGCTACGGTTCCTTGAATGAGTGAGGACGTTATATACGTATATTCCAAAATTTATGAAATTTTTTATGACTACCTTACTTTGATTGAAAAATAATTATATGAATGATATATGATACAATTTTCCTACTGTTATATGTTATGTTATGTATGTTTGTGAAGCCCTCCTCTTGGTATTATAAATATCGGGACGAGGACATGGTCGAGGTAAAACTCATACCCAGAGAGTTGTGTAAGTCGAGCTCGAGCCGCAGTAGGCTCCACAGTATTTGATCGACTTGATAACACCGGTTGTAGAGGTAGAGACTAGAAACTCTCGAGGAGCGAGTAACGAGCCAGATTACACTTTCTGAAGTTCCACCACCAGTCGTACCTATTAAAGAGATAATACCAACGATTACACCATTACCACAACCAGCTATTAATAGAGATATAGAGCAGGAAGCTTGGCTCAGTAAGAATGAGAAAGACATCAGAAGATGTGAGCACTAGAGTTTTAGGGTACATCGGATTCATTTGCAGCCTATAAGTGGAAGAAATATGTGGGAATTATTTTTAAATATGCTTAATGTCAACTCAGTACATAAGCAAAGATTAGATATATTCAGCTTAAAGGACGTTGGAGGATAGCACTAATTTTAGTCACGTCGGAGCAGTGAATATCAATTTCATCAAAGGATTTCATCTACTATTTTGATAAGTAGCTAGAACTAACCTGATTGGGGTAGGGAGACGTACTAAGAAGTTAATCATGGAAGTAGGACTGTCCAGAGACAAGGATGGGGATGAGAAACTTTTTGCAATACTTAAAAAAACCCAGCAGCGGGGCAAGGATTTACCACCAGTTACAAGGATAATATAAGAAGTGAGCACAACATGACTTAAGAGCAACGCAACATCGCAGAATTTAGGGTGCATGTTACAACTACAATAAGATCAGCTATAAGGACAGGGATTATCACAGTGCACCAGTAGGAGGCCAGTAGGGCAGAGGCCAGGGCCAGTGGTAGGGATGAGAACACAGTCAGTAGTGGAACCATGGTTTCAGGGCCGCGACTACGGCCAGCAACATCAGTAGTTGAGGATAGAGGTACCACCTACCATTCCGAGGATTGAGGGGCCAGCAGGCCAGATTTGAGCCATCCAGGAGATTTTTGAGGGACAAATAGTTCCATATGTTCCTCCGCCAGCAGTACAACAGTCGTCAGTCACTGGCAGAGTATATGCGGTCGTACCACGTGACCATGATGCGAGTGGAGCCATTGTAGAAGGTACTTTCTTGGTAAATTCTTTTCCAGCTCGGATCTTATTCTATTCAGGAGCTTCACATTCCTTTATATCTCATACCTTTATGGATAGGCTTCAGTTAGTTGTACATTATCTTAGACGTTCCGTTATCTATCTCTACTCCTTTAGAGGAGGTATTCCTATGGGAGAGTATGTGTAGGAGACGTGTCATCAGTCTAGATGAGTCTGAGTTTATCATGGATCTTATCATCTTTCGGATGTCAGAGTTTGACGTCATTCTCGGTATGTGTAAGGACCGTGAATTTTTAATACTAGTTAAAATAATTTTTTCGTATTTTAAAATATTTAATTATTATTTTTAAAAGTGTATTTGTGTTTTTCTTAATTTTCTAGAATTTCCTATGATTTAAAGTCTAAGTTCTATATTTATTTAAATGATTTAAATATTTATAAATTTATTTAGTGCACTAAAAATTTCTAGAATTTATCTATTGTTTTACCGATACTATTACGTATCATTTTGAATAATATGTGGTGTTATTATTATTATTACGTATATTTTTGTATAATACGTTGTATTATTAATTACATATAATTTGTTGTATTACTTCTACTATTGTGTATTTTCGGTTGTATTAGTATAATTGATACATTTTATTATATAGATAATTATCCCATAATTATTTGTTTTTAAATGTAAGTAAATATATTTTTATTATTAATTATTCTTGTTTAACTGTACAATATATGTATATTTCGACTATTTCGTATCAACTGTTGTATTAGCACAACATGTACGTTTTTATTTGTAGATAATTATTCTGTAATTAGTTTAATTTTTAAGTATCCATAATTATTTATTTAAATTATTTTTAAAAATCCTAATTTCCCTTTAATTTTAAATATCTCTCCCTCTCTCTCTCTCTCTCTCTCTCTTGTGTTTTTCACGCTGCCAGAGAGCCCAACGTCTTCTTCTCTCTCTCCGCTTACACCGCCGGCCACCACCCTCTCCACCTCCAGTCCTCCCGTCGGCCTCCTCCCTCCGGCCAACCCGCGTACACCATCTCTCTCCTCTCTCTCTTCATCTCTTTCTCTCTCCCCGAGCACCTCCCCCGCCAAGCCCTACAAACCCCCTCTACCCGCGCGACCACCGTCCTCTCGCTACCCCGTCGCCGCCTACACCGCCAGCCATCACCCTCAGCTGTCCAACTCCAGTAGCCCACTCACCCTGTGCCACCTCCACGAGCATCCAACCCCTCGTCCTCCTCCCTGTCGAGATCCGGCCTCGCCAAGCCGAGCAACCCCGCCGGATCCCCGTACTGCCCCGTTGGAACCCACCAAGACACCTCGATGATCCCGGCAACCTCCTCCTACCTTCGGCAAGCCCGAACAGTGGCGAAAGGTTCCGAACAGAGAAGAACAAACCTGAACGGCGAACAATTGCACTGCATAAAACTGTAGTTTTGGGCTGACTTTACGCGCATTTTTCGGCCATCTCCGACCTCCGTTTCCGTCGATTCCTTCGCCGATGCATAGTCCTTCGTGTTGTCTATTACACAGTATATTCCTTTCACTTGGGCTCCTTATCTACACCTTGTTATGTTTGTTTGAATATCACACGTCGTAATAACACTCTAAGTTGTAATTTTAGCCGTTGATTCCGCGAAACCCGTCGTAACGAAGTGCAACCACCGCGATGACCCCCGCTACAGTTGACGATGTATCCTAGGCAAGATCTCACTCTCCCTGTTTCGTAGTTTGAATATTTATATTTATTATGAATTATTTGCATAGTTTATTTGTGACGTATTTATGAACTGCGTGGGTTGTTTGGTAAATAATATTGATTTAAATCATAGTTGTGTGGTAGATAGTATTTTCAGAATAATGATAATGAAAAGAAAGAATTTATTTTAATAATGTAATTGTTTTAGAGAATTTATAATATTTTAAAAGAATTTATTTTGAGAAAAAGAATTATTTTAGATTAATAATGAGAAATAATTTTAAAAGAATTTATTTTTGAGAAAAGGAATTATTTTAGAATAATAATTGGTGAGAAATAATTTTAAAGAATTTATTCTGGAAAAGAGAATGTTTTGGATTGTTATAATGAGAAATAATTTTAAAAGAAATTATTTTGGAAAAAGAATTATTTTCTGAATTACATAGTTGTTGTTCATGATCACATTTCATGTTTTGTGAATATTTTACTGTATTCGACATGTCATGATGTGGTTACATGAAATTAGTGTTATTATTATCTCCTTGTTGTGCTTGAGAATATTAGTAGTTCATGACTTAGTGGCCTCATGCGTCATGAACAGACCTAGTGACATGTGTGGGTGTGTTGACTGAGTTTAGGTAATGAACCATAGTTTCAATGTGGAATACGACTGTTGATTTAGAAAAACGAGAAGAGTTAGGATGGGGAAGTCCATGTTCATGTGATCCGATAAGACTGTTGATGTATCTTCCAGGCTCACGCCAGTGGTTGGTGTCGCCACGGGGGTTGGTTTGTAGGGCTAAAGTGAAGTGTGTACATCACTTTAGTCAGCGGGAATTTGATTTGTCACCCGAGTTTTTCTTGAGTTCGGACCAGGCAGAAAACAGTTTACGTGTAGTCCTCTGGCCGCATGTGTAGCGGGATTGGATGCACGTAGGGGATTTGTGAACAGTTAGTTATCCGATGATATGAGCATGACTCTATGTGAGATGTGGACCAGTGAGTTTTAGGAATGTTAGTATTCGACCTGGTTACCATATATGGTTATCTTTATGTTTATCAGGTTTTAGTAGTCAATTTGCATGTTGATTTTGTTGGATTTCTAGTTGCACGTCCTTTTGTCATTTTTGTTATCGTATCGTTTTCCGCTTGGATTTTCGTTCGGTCTATTGTTTTGTGGGGTCTTGCCGTGTGCCATGCATGTTGACGTACACCTGTTTTCTCTGGTCTACGTCAGACTTAGAGGAAGAACAGGTTCGGCTTGGAGATATGCCAGAACCGAAGGATCCTCTACAGGAGTGCTTGCAGACGGAGTAGAAGAAGAAGCCGAAGCTTAGTTATTGGTCCTAGTTGTTTTTTTAGTTCTTTCTTTTCCATTGATCGATGTAATTTTGAATCTCTCCAGTATTAATTTGTTCAGTTTTGTATAAGGGCATGTTTGACCCGAATATTATATCTCGGATGTTATCCCATTTGTGATATGATATTTTTTATTTTGAGTTTGTCTATTATATTCTTGCTATTATGATCGGGGACCTGTGCATTTACATTTATTTTCTTAACACTTAGCATATTAGGTTGAGGAGAAATGTTTATTTTATTTATTCTCCTTAATCTAAAACATCGCGGACTTGTTCACGTTCCGATTCCCGGGTATTTTGGGAAGCGGGGCGTGACAATATGGATTGGCTATCATCTACCATGTTAGTATCGATTGTTTTGCTAAAATAGTCAGCTTGCGAGCGTCCGATAGATCTGAGTTGATTGTAGCGACCTCATAGGGCAACCAGTTTGCAGAGTCATTTTTAGCGTACATCGAGGAGGTGATGCTGAGAGATCAGGGTGCTGATTTGTACGAGACTAGAGTTGTCTTAGATTATCAGGATGTCTTTCAGGACATACCTGGGTTATCTTCTGTGAGAGTGGTTGGGTTTTGCATCGAATTGTAGCCAGGCACAGCACCCATATCTAGAGCACCCTATCGTACGAAACCTGCTGAGATGAGGGAGCTACAGACTTAGCTGGACAAGTTATTATCTCAGGGTTTTACTTGCCAGTCGTTCTTAGTGGGGAGCGCTAGTCCTTTTCGTGAAGAAGAAGGGCGGCAACATGCGCCTATGTATAGATTATTGCGAGTTGAACAAAGTCACCATCCGGAATAGGTATCTACTACCAAGGATTGATAACTTGTTCGACCAGTTATAGGGAGCATAGTGTTTCTCGAAGATAGATCTTCATTCCTGTTATCATCAGTTGCGGGTCCGAGAGATGGATATTCCCAAGACCGCCTTTCTGGCTCGGTATGGGTCTTTCGAATTTCTGGTTATGCGATTTAGGTTGACCAATGCACCCGCGGTATTCATGAATTTTATGAACTGGGCTTTCCATCCTTATTTGGACAAGTTCATGATCATATTCGTCAACGACATCCTTATCTATTTAAGATCGGAGGCAGAGCATGAGCAGCATCTTCATTTGGCATTGCAGACCTTGCGGGAGCATCAATTATATGCTAAATTCGGCAAATGTGATTTTTGACTTTCTAAAGTCAGATTTTTAGGCCATGTCATCAGCAAGAAGGGTATTGCAATAAACCCAATAAAGATGGAGGCAGTACTTAATTGGGAGCCGCCGAAGACAGCTTCAAAGATCTGCAGTTTCTTAGGTTTAGTAGGCTATTACAAGAAGTTAATTTAGGATTTCTCAAAGATTACGACGCCACTTACGAGGCCTTTGAGACACTAAAGTCTAAGTTGACTACAGCGCTAGTATTGATTATTCTAAGCAGTGATAGGACCATCGTAGTCTATACAGATATGTCGTTATGGGGTCTAGGAGGTGCTTTGATGCAGACCCAGAGAGTAGTGGCATACATATCATGACAGATGATAAATGAGCATTATTATCCCATGCATGACTTGAAGCTTGTAGCAGTGGTCTTTACACTGAAGACATGGAGACATTATCTATATGGAGTGCAGTTCGAGCTTTTCACAAATCATCAGAGTTTGAAGTACCTTTTCTCTCAGAAAGAGCTAAATCAGAGATAGCGATGATGTTTTGAGTTTATCAAAGACTACGAGTTTGTGATTCAGTATCATCCGGGGAAGGCTAATGTTGTAGCAGACGTATTGAGTAGGAAGCATCATCATCGGATTGAAACTATGAGGTGCTCATTATATCGAGATCTTCACACCCTTAGCCAATTTTATTTTAGATCAGAGATCGGCAGAGGTAGCGCATTTTTGGGAGCTTTGTCTGAGTAGCCATCTTGGAGTAATAAAGTGGTCAGAGCTTAGCGAGAGGACTCTTAAATTCAAACTCGAAAGGGAGAGATCTCCAAAGAGCCAAAGGCTGATTGGGCTGTTGGAGCAGATGGAGGACTTTGAATGAAGGGCTAGTTAGTGATGCCGAGTGATCCGTAGTTGAAGAAGAACTTATTTGATGAGGCGCGTCGTACAAGGTACACAGTGCATCTAGGCACAACTAAAATGTACAAGGACCTGAATAGACACTTTTGGTGGAGCGGTATGTGTAGAGAGATTGTAGAGTATATGACTAGATATTTTACCTACCAGTAAGTGAAGGCAGAACATCAAAGACCGTAGGAACCCTACAGCCTTTACCCATTTCAAAGTGGAAGTGGGCAGATATTTTTATGGATTTCATTATAGGATTTGCTGAGGTCGAAGAAGCAAAATGATTCAGTTTGGATAATAGTTGATCGGTTGATAAAGTCAACACATTTCTTTCTGTTGAAGATGACGTACATGGCAGAGACGTATGTGAGGATATTCATCCAGGAGATAGAAAGATTACATGGAGTTTCAGAGGCAATTATATCAGACCAATGCTCGGTTTTCACTTTTCACTTTTGGAGGAGCTTCCAAAACTCTTTCGGTAGCCCGTTATCATATTCTTATAGTTTCCACCCACAGCAGATGGACAAACGGAGAGAGTCAACTAAGTATTGGAGGATATGTTGTAAGTTTGTGTTATAGATTTTTAGGGTAGCTGGGAGGACCACATCCCATTGATTGAATTCACTTATAACAATAGTTACCAAGTGATAATTGGTATGGCACCATATGAGACGTTATACGGGAGGCCTTGTAGATCGCCTATTTGCTAGGTAGAACCAGAGGACAGCCTATTGTTTAGACCAGAGTTAGTGAGACAGACTACAAAAAAAGTAACAATAATTCGGGAGTGCATTTTACAGCACTGAGTCGTTAGAAGTGTTATGTGGATCAAAGACGACGACCATTAGGGTTCCAGCTTGGGGACTATGTACTGTTGAAAATATCGCCAATAAAGGGAATTCAGTATTTTGGTAGATGGGGAAAAGCTTGCCCTGAGGTATATCTATCTGTTCAGGATAGTTGAGCGTATTGGAGCCATTTCATATCGGCTAGATCTTCCAGCATTGATGTCGAGTATAGATGATGTCTTCCATGTTTCGATGCTTAAGAAGCATCTATTTGATGAGGAGCAGCAGCGAGTGTTAGACACGCCAGAGGTTGAGATTCTTAATGATATGACTATTATTGAAATCCATGTGTGTATTCTTGTCGAGGAGGACAAGAGACTTAGAAAAAAGTGATTCATTTAGGTAAAGTTCAATAGAATCAGAATGGGAGCTGAGGAAGTTTCTTGGGGCGCGATGAGGATATGCATCACAATGACTTACACCTATTTGAGCAAGTAAATTGTTTGGATATGATTCGCCTATGTTTATGATTATCTACATGCTCATATCTATACTTAACGCTAGAATGGTGGTATTAACACTTAGCTCCTAATTATTCGGAACATATAGTATATATATGGGGGG
>BQKN01066504.1:240872-254038 GCA_022839385.1 Asparagus kiusianus
TATATACATATATTATACATATAAAAATAAAAAAAATTACTATTCCGGCACGGACCAGTCGTCGTCGAGGAGGCCCGTGCCAGGCCTGGAACCCGGTTGAGGCTCGGATTTCCGGGGCAACCTCGGTCTGGGCCGGGTCCGGGCCGGGTTTAGGCCGGCGGGTTTTTTGGACACACCTAGGTGTTAGAAGCTTGAATTTGCACTTCATTTCATATGAGTCAATTGCTTGTTTGATATCACATTTTAGCTCCATCTTCATTGCAATAGCAAGGTTACTCTGTTTTCTATTCCAGCGAGTAGTTTCCTAAAAAAACTGAAATGAACTGGTTTGTATTGGTCTGCTGCTGAAATATTTATATAGGATTGCAACTCCTAGTAGTCATTGCAACCCCTAGCTGTTTATATTTGTTGCCTTCAACTTTGAACTGATGAGTTTGTCTTCTAGGGGGTGGTAACTCTACAACATGTATGTTTATTCAAATGTTTTTGGGTTCTTTCCTACTCTATGGTTTTGAAACAAACACAAAAAGCCACAAGAAAAACTTTCTATAATGATGTTTTTTCCTATTCTTTGGAAATGAAACAAACACGAGTTTTGAATATGATTTCCTATTCTTTACATTATCATTCCAAACCAAATACAAATTTTGGTTTCCCTAGATATTCTAAAAACTTTTTGGATTTGGTTTTTTGAGAGGGAGTCCATTTACATAACTTTTTGGAAATGAACCAGCTGCCCTTTAGTTACCACGCTGCGATTGTAAGTCTTAACGTCAAGGTCCTTTAGTAGTATCTTATAACTTAGCTACCATTATGCGATTGTTAAGCCTTATATGACGATCTTATGCCTCCCCAGTGTTGGCGCTACTCTAAAGAAAAGGAGGATGCATTGAACGATAATTTGCCCAGTTCACTAGTAGAAAATCATGTATTCTAGACGGAATATTCTAGACGGAATTTTTTCCGTCTAGAATGTATTAAACTAGACGGAAAATTTTTATCTAGAATAAAACATTCTAGACGGAAATTTCCATCTAGAATAGTATACTAGACGGTTATTTTATTTTTATTATTTTTTTTAAAATTTCAACTTATCCTAGACGGAAATTTCCATCTAGGATGTATCCTAGACGGAAATTTCCGTCTAGCATACGTTGAAATAAAAAAAAATTAATGCGTCAAAACCCAGCCGCCCTTCTTTTCCCCCTCCCCCAAATCAAAATTTTCAGTGCCTCCCCACCCCAAAAATCAAAATTTTCAGCGCCTCCCCACCCCCCAAATCCTCAACTCCTACTCCTCCCTCTACCGCCTCCCCCTCCTCACCCTCTCCCTCCTCAACCTCACCCCCGACCTCTCCCTCCACCGCCTCCCCCTCCTCACCCGCTCCCTCCTCAACCTCACCCCCGACCCCTGCCCCCCACTCTACTCCCTCTCCCTCCACGACCTCCACCACCAAAAAGCAATTTGAAAGCTCAAGATCGCGGGGATCCAGCGAACCCTTCTTCCCCGTCGAATCTCGTCACCAGCTCTCCGGCCTCCGCTGCCCTTCCCTCTCAAAGTCCGCGTCGTCGTCGTCGTCGGCCATGGAGAGCTGCGGCTATCACTCTCCTCAGTTCTTAGAGGTCAGGTTTCTCCATTACTCTAAATTACCAAACTACCATCGGCCGAATACTTCCATTTTTCTTTAATTTTGGTCCTATATCCAAATGGGTATTCTGTTTTCTGTAAACTTTCGTGTTAATATGTACAGTTAGATGATAAAGTTGGAGTCTTTGATGATAAATTTGATGAGTTTGTGTTCTTTGTGTGAAGATTGTGCGAAACCCCATTTTTAGGAGTTTACATTTGGATGGATTACTAATTGCATTGTTCTACTTTTTTTTATCATCAATTTGGTGTTTTATATATCAGCATTCATAGAGCCTACTGGTTAAGGCTTTCAGAGAATTAATTCATGTACATTGAAGGGTACATTTGCTTATCACAATTGGATGTTTTGTTTTCTATTTATTGTATTCTAGTACTCTGATCGATCATCAGTAAAGTGTAATGGTTATTGATCACAAAGAAAGTTTTTTGTTTCCTGTTATCGTTCACATATAATCGGTTTTTAAATATTGTCATGAACCAGTATTGTTAGTTCCGTAGGCTTGAAGTTAATTGTTATATTTGTTGATGTATCTTAAATGAAGATGAGCGTACCATTTCTCAGATCTCTAGCAAGGTATGCATTACCCCACTATTGTTTCCAGTTGCCTTTTAGATTCTAGCATTTTCGTCGTCCTCCATTTGTACTTCATTTACACTTTTCGTTTTGCTACCGTTAGAAATTGGTATCATTACCAAAACATATAACAGATGGACAAGCAAAGCATTTTTTTACAAGAGATGATGTTAAATATAGTGGTTTCCATCTGTATTTGTCCGGAGATGAGAATTCCTTAGCTGGAAATATGATGGGGAATATAGCTGGAAAGATTCAGAGCTCGGTATGTCCCCTATGTGGTCTTATCTTCTTAATATATGTACAATTTTGTTGCACACATTAGGGGAACACACTCCTACTAGTAATACTGGAAATTTTGGCTAGCAGTCGCATTTCGGAGGTAAGTTTTTCTCCTTTGCTATCTCTCGAGATTTCTCCTAACTATATATAACTAAGGGGAAAACACAAACTCAGATAAGACTGATAAAGGGTTGGAAGAACCTAGAGGATCAGTCTTCTCAGGTTGGCTTTGACGCCATAATGATTTCTGTTAAGAGTTGAGAAAATTATCTTAGTATGGTGCTTATAATACAACTTGCATTAGATGATAGGTGTACTTTTGCCAACGCAAGCCTGGATCAGTCTTCAGAAGGATGGCTTGCTAATTGCTTATCCGATATTGATACATGAGTTTATATCTACGTGTTTGTTACTTTCTTCACCCTAATTTACAAGTCCAAATGTTGATGTAGGTCTTCGTTTATGAATGACTCTTTTATTTCCAATGAACAGGTCTAAGTTTCAGGTTAGTCAATGATGTTGTTTCTTGTTGCATGGACCATATATTGAGTATATAGATCTATTTTCTTCTATTGTTGTTGTTTGAATGAAACTTTAACACCATACATAGTCTAAAATTTTGTTATCAGATTAGTTGGATCCCTGTTTTTAGATTGGATCCTTTTGCTAGCAGACTTGCTGTATGTTTTGATGTATTGATTTTCTGTATTCAATAGATATTTTGAATAATGCGTAGTTTATGATATCTTTGTAGGTGGATATAGAAGAGTGCCGAAGCTTAGCAAAGTCAGAGAACATTAGCACAACGTCGGCCTTCAAAATTTACAAGAATGGTTCAAATGTCAAAGACATTGCAGGATCTGACTTCAATCAGCTATCAACTAGAGCACTACATTAAAAGTTTTGAAACTTGAGAGGTGAGCTTGTAATGTAGGGAAACTTTAGCATGAAAAATAGTGTAAATTGTTCAAGTATCTGATAGCTTGTAATGTGGGGAAACTTATGTTTTATATGCATATTGAATTAGTATTGGAACTTTATAGTTGTAATTGTTTGTTTTAATAATATATTCAATTAATTTATATGAATATAATTTAGTTGTTGTTCAATATTGTGTACATGCCCCAAAAGTAGATTCTACAAAAAAAAATAAAAAACTATTGTAGCATATTATCCTAGACAGAAATTCCGTCTAGGATGCTAAAATTCCGTCTAGGATGGTTTTTTTAAAAATAAAAAATAAAAAAAAATCAAAAAACATCAATTTCCGTCTAGGATGAGTATCCTAGACGGAAATTTCCGTCTAGGATACTCATCCTAGACGGAATTTTTTTCCGTCTAGGATGTAGTATTCTAGACGAAAATTCCGTCTAGAATAATCCGTCTAGGATGTATTCTGGACGGTTTTGAATTCCGTCTAGAATATTCCATCTAGGATGTATTCTAGACGGAAATTCCGTCTAGAATACAACATCCTAGACGGAAACTTCCTAGACGCGTATCCTAGACGGAATTCCGTCTAGAATACTCATCCTAGACGGAATTCTGAGTATCCTAGACGGAATTTTCCGTCTAGGATACCTCATTTTTTACATGTGGTTATATTTGACATATTCTTGCTTATTTTGTAATGTATCAAATAAATTACTAGTAATTTCCATGGTGGATAAAATTGTTCTTCAGATAGGTAAAGTGCGCTACCCAAATATTTTAAATTATTTATTACTTTCGATAGAAACTATTACTTTCGATAGAAACTAAAATATTATGTTTCATTTCTCTATTAGCTACTACTCACTTTTTAAAGTAAAACTTTCCAAATATAAAGTGCGCGCTAATAAATTTAACTAACGCATAGACCTCTTATAGTATTATTGTTTCTGACTTGCTACTACCATGTAGCTTCATTGTTGCATAGTGACCCCCGAGGTTAAATTTCTTTGACTCTTTTAATCTTAATTTTGACAGATATATTACCCAAAGATAAAAATAGTGAGTCTATTTGTGAGTAGAAAAAAAAAATTCAATTTGGGTTTGTCTTCTTTTTTTTTTTTTTTTGGTTTTTTAACTATTTGTAAATAGTAAAAAAAATTCAATTGGAGTATTTCTTTTTTCCCCTTAATTTTGTTATTTATTCATTGTGGGATAAGATGGGACATATGCTCTAGCTTAATCCCCGATTACTTTATGGACTATTACAATTTTCGTGAGGATTAGAAATGAAGGCAATTTGCTCAACCATAATAATAATTATTTTTAACATGAACTATACTATTCCAGATATATAACAACGTATGATCATGAGCGGAAAAGTTGGCTCTGTCCTTTTGAACAAGTAGGACCCACATTCTAATTGCACACCTTAACGTGAAGTCACATCATCTCTTGATATTTCAGGACCAATTAATATTGTAGGCTGTCAAGCTCGATCGAGTAGAAATTAAAGGTTTATTAAACAAAATAGTAAACTTCCATAACAAGCACTCTCCTGTGTTTATTCCACAATATACAGCCTACAGGATCAAACTATAGTCGAAGCAAACCACACCACCTTTATTAATTATACGAACACTTATAGTAATATCTTCATGTGGATATTATCGCGGTGCGTGGAAAGACTTTTAATTAAGGACACTTGAGGCGGCCTCCATGGGTGGTCATTTTGGCATAGCACGGGCACACTTCTTGGTTTCCGGCGGTGCCCGGAGGAACACAGTTGCACCTCTGACAGCACGTGTTGCAGGCCCTTAGGCACATCTTGGTCCTTGATGCTTTGCTGCATCGATACGCACACTTTGACCCACAATCTGCACATAGACAACATTAAAATATAAAATTATATATAACCCATAGAGGTGCAACACGTGCATACAAGATAAAAAGCTGTGTTAATTTATCTTTAAAAGGCCGGACTTAGAAAGTTGGATCAAGTTACCTATTCCTTGCACCCCAATAATCCCTTGTCCAGTGAAGTTATCCATCTGTAGTCATGTATAGAATAAAATATGGAACTTATGTAAGATGAGAAAACTTAAATTTAATTTTCTTTATAAACGAGTGTTTATAGTAAACATAAGAAAGATGTACACATGAGAAGCATGGACTCACATCGAGCAAAAAGAGCAGAAGCAGAACTGCAAGTACCAACTTGGTCTTTGCCATTGAGATCGATCAAGCTGAGAAAAAATAATATTAGAGGAAGAGGAGAGGACATATAAAATTGGACTCAGGAGGAGAACCAAACCTAAGGGGTTATTTATTACTGATCAGTCTCTGTGTGCGCACGTTATTTATACGTCCATGTCCCTACTTTCGTGTTGGTCTTTTCTATATGCTAGATGGTCAATTGGTATGAGGCCACTACACCAACTTTTCATGTGGAATATCTTCGGGTTTTTTTTTCCAATAAATGTAAATTTACCTAATAGTCTACAAATTAAAAGATACTACAGGAAAGTAGCAGCCGAATAGAGTCTTTATTCCAAATTTGAGGGTCGACTACATCAATAATATTTTATCTTCATTTTTATATTAACCGGAACTAAACTTGGTATAGGCCAAAAAGAAAAGAGTACTCTATTCTAATTTTGTCCTAAGATTCTCTAACAAATGCTGGGGTTAGGTGGCGACAAGGAGAAGAGAAATAAGTGAGAAATATTGCGGCTCACTTACTATTCACCTCTCTTTTCTCTCTTCCCTTAAGCGTCACCCATAGGTTCTCAAAAAAACAATTTCTCTTGCTGCTAGCTGTTATTTGTCTCTGTATTAATAATCAAGCAATACCCATGTTTAGTTGAATTATCTCATGTGAAAACAGTAAATGGCTCAAGGCGACTGGAAGGTGGAAGGTTCGAGTGGAGGACTTTCTTTCAAAGAGGATTGTAAGTGGAGGGGATCACTTCGAAAAACTCTAGGAATAAAGGAAAGTTGATAAGGTTGAAAAAGAAATTCTAACTAAAGGAATCCGCGCGCAAGCTGTACTACATTATAGAGACTACAATCGTGGACTTTTCTATAGCAGAAAAGCTGGCAAAGATATAGTCCTTTTCAGGGGCTTGCGACATCTTCGAAATAAAGCTCTTTACAAAGGAATATTTGTTAGGATCCGAGATGCATGGGAAAATCACATATAATAGAGCGAAAATAAAACAACAATTCAAACACAAAAAGCAATAGCCACACTGTGGATAAAAATACAATCAAAACACACGAGATTTTTATAGTGGATTAGATAACAATCGTTCATCCAGTCATTCTTCTCGCGATGGGGCTTCCTCACTATATGAAAGTTCACTTCACACCCGGTTCAGCTAGCTTACAAGACCCTATTGGCGCACACCACACCGAACCCGACACCAATCGTTACGCACTAATTGGAGATCTACGCAAAAGCCAGAACATCCTGATTAAGCTCTTCTCCTTCTTTGTAGACAAATCAATCACCAGGTAATATAGAAACGCTGAGAAAATACTAGTTCGAGCAAAATAGTAAAAAAAAGTATTGTAAAATAATAGATTAAGAGTTAAATACATGAAATTTACGTGGTTCGGCAATCGCCTACGTCCATGAGAAGATAATTAAGTCTTCTTTTATTTTACAGATTACAAGATAATCTATTATTGTGATCTAAGATAGATCCTACAAGAAGTCATCTCTCAATCTCTACTTCTATCTTATAATATGCAACTCTTCTTGACTTTATGACATAATTTACAATAAACCTCTTAAGGGGTATGTAAAGAGTTTTCCCTCCTCTAAATTGGATTATCAGTTCTAATTTTCTTCTGATTAGAATTTAATTTTAGTTGCAATTAATTCTTTTCAATCTAATTCAATCATCAGTCCAAGTCTGTGACGCCCCACGTTTAGTGCGAGGCTGCAGCCCAAGGCGAAACCCAGAATGTCAAACCTGCCCAGCACCAAACACCGTGCTACGATATGTTTCACCATCACAATTACTATCTCTCTAGTGAAAATAACAAATAGGTGAAGGTACAGACAGACAAATAAAAGAAATAGAGTAAAACCAGATATACACAGAGGAAGCATGAGAATAATCATCAGTGAGCCCAAATAAAATAGAGTAGAAATCCCCGAGTCTGAAATAAATCTCAAATATAAAGAGTCAAATAAAGTATCACTATGGCTCTCGGCCTCTACAAAATGAATTACAAGTCTAGAGTCTGAACATAATCAACTAACTGTGGAGTTCTTACTAACTAGTACATAATAAATAGCTAGGTGAGATCTATGCAAAAATCTCATCAACCTGCGACTCTCTATGCGCTGGACTCGTTGCCTGAAAGGGGGGAAAACAACGAGCGTTAAAGCGCTATAGCAAGATCATCTCCACCTCTCCCTAAGGGAAAGGGTAGGAGTATATAGAAAATAGAGTTAGTACATATACATATGAAATCATTCATAAAATTCTAACTGGAGACTAGTATTTAGGAATCCACAACACGAGAGTTAGTACGTCGAGCGAAATAATCCAAACAAGGAAACCCTCATGTATATACCATGTCTCAAATTGTGATTCTCTAAATACTAATTCCAAACTCTATGAATGAACAACAATAAACAAAAAGGAGAACACTCCAAACCTCAAACATGTAGAACAAATATCTCATCTTGATCTACACTCGGGTAGATGGATCTAACATAAAAGGAACTCATCCAAATAAAAGCCAACCAAAAACCATGTTGTGTAAGTCACGGTCTCAGAGAAAGCACCCTACTCGTGGGTATTCAAAAAATGGAAATCAATTTATAATTTATATTACTTACAAATATGCATATCTTATACATTAGCGATACTCTTGTAATATTCTTACTCAATCGCTCTCCGGAAACATAATATGATGATACTTTTATAATACTCTTACTCAATCCCCTGCGAAAATAGGTTTCATCTCCCTATTTCGGAAACATAATATGACGATACTTTTGTAATACTCTTACTCAATCGCCCTACGGAAATATGTTTTATCACCCTATTCCGGAAACATAATATTTGTGTATTTTTCTTATTTATCATGTTAACACATCATATTTTAAACATACATGTACATATCTTGGTGTACGTGTCTATATCTGGTATTTACTGACATTTTAGATGTTAAACAGCTCATAAATATTTTATCATAATAGTATAAGGTCGAGAGACTAGCTTGAAAACTCAAGAATCGAACAAAACATGCACATGGCCACAGACCGTGTGGTGGTCGACCGCAAAAGAACGACGGTCGATTGAGATGGGTTCTAGAGCCTACTCAGTCCTCTGTCTTGCACGTGGTCGACCGTCGCTATGGCGCGGTCGACCGTGGGCTGATATTCTAGATTCTCAATCTGGTTGTGTGTGTTGTGTTCACCCCGCGTTTAGGTGATTCAAACATGATTAAAACAACATAAAACTTGCATGAAAACATGTCTACAGTAAATAAAAAATTCTGGAAACAAACTCAATATATATAGCATGATTATTTGCATAAAATTTATATTCAAAACCTTAAGTCATGCATAAAAACTCGAAACGAAGAACAAATCATCTTTCTTCAGATTAAACCACGTTTTAAATCATTTTCAGATCTTACATACTTTTGTAAATTCGTTCTCAAACTTTTTTAAAATGGAAAGACCTAGTCTTTGTACTTATAATACAAAAGAATTGACTTTTATTCATAAACTAGTCAATTTGGCTCTTTGAAACATGTTAAAAATTCTTTAAAAAATATTTTTAAAACTAGGAGGTGGATTAGCAGAGATGAACTCATTAAAAAATGTAGAAAAACGTTTTAGGATGCCAAGCCAAGCAGATCTCTAATCCAAAAGCCAAAATAACCCGAAAAATCCACTTGAAAGCCTCCAATATTCTCCAAGAATCAAATTAGATTTTATGGGGGTTTGGTGGCTGTTAGGGTTCTTAGAAAACTGAGAAAATTTGTGAAAAGTTGATATATAAACCATGAAAAAACGAATATGGCCTTTAGAAAATCAAAACCAACTCAAAATAGGAATCTGACTTCTGCAGGTTTCACGGTCGACCGTGGCGGTCGACCGGACAGCGGTCGACCGTGACGGTCAACGAGACTAAAATTTTTCAGTTACACATATTTGGCCATTGTGCATATTTCGACTCTTCTCTTTCTCATGAATGAACTTGTTTATACTCAAAATACATGGTATCATACTCATACCCCATTTAACTATATTTATCAAAATAAATATCCATAAATCATAATTAATCTCATATTAATTATATTAACATAAATTTTTGAGGTTTTACATTCACCCCCCTTAAAAGAATTTCATCCTTAAAATTCCACAGTCGTATCGCAGAGATTAATAATACGAGAAAAGCATAAAAAAGGGATAATCCAAACAAGGAAACCCTCACGTACACATCTCGTATCATTAATATCTCTATTTGTAATATAAGTAATATTTAAACTTAACAATCTAAAATGCATACATTCTCACTTAACCCCTAATTAGATGGAACTAGTACGTCGGGCGAAAAATCCAAACAAGGAACCCCCCATATATATACTATATGTTCTAAATAATTAAGAGCTAAGCGTTGAATGATCCATTCTAGCGTTGAATATAAATGTGACTAAGCAACATATATAATCAAATCTACCAACGCATATAAGCACATTTAAATATCGACCTTACCTGTTCAAACAGGTGCGGGTAGTCGCGACGAACATCCTCCTCGCGCACCCAAGAAATCTCTTCGGCTCCTTGCCGGTTCCACTTAACTTTCACTAATGGAATGACTTTGTTTCTAAGTTTTTTATTCTTTCTAGAAAGAATGCATACCAGAATCTCTATAGTGGTCAAATCATCCTATATCTCAACCTCTGGTGAATCATGTTAGCCCTTATGTTTTGATGATGTTTTACAACCACCATTATCGGTACTAATTGCTTATTGAGTGCAAATGTAATAAATTCATATATCAAGCATGTTAGTGCCATAAATAGAGAATTGGATGGAATATGCGCTACAACAATAATATCCAAAGGAGGAGGAGGCGTAGTGATGAAGCAACATTATTTTAAGAACACCAAATTCAATTAGAAGCTTCATCCAAACTCAAGCTATATCAAGACTCAAAAATTGTATTCTCATGAGGATATTAGCTAGGTTTTATTTTCTCTCTAGTGCTAGATTGTAGGCAAATAGTTAAGATTTCATCTGAAGCTATTGGAATATCAACACGCACATTTTCATACTTATAGTTTTGAACGTATTTCACAAAATGTTATTTTTCACAAGTATGAGGATTTATTTGCAAAATTCTTTTTCCAAACAATTTGTTTTTAGTATTAAAAACATTTTACAAAGTTTCATAATTTTTAGAGGTCAAATGAATATTTTACAAATATTTTAAGTGACTCAAAAATCAGGTTTTTGAGTGTATCAGTTTGCGGTCGACCGCCACGGTCGACC
Source organism: Asparagus kiusianus (assembly GCA_022839385.1). Classification (NCBI taxonomy): domain Eukaryota; kingdom Viridiplantae; phylum Streptophyta; class Magnoliopsida; order Asparagales; family Asparagaceae; genus Asparagus; species Asparagus kiusianus. The sequence continues at coordinate 251,837 of BQKN01066504.1, forward strand.
GTGCCTAAGCTCACTCGTCAGTAGGTGACAAAAACTTTCACAGTCGACCACCGCGGTCGACCGTAAGCAAAAAATTTCCCATAGTCGACCGCCACAGTCGACCGCGAAAGTCTCTAGACTTTTGGTAAGTTTTTGAACTGCCTCGCGGTCGATCGTGAAAAAATCACAGTCGACCGCCGATTATTTTAAACGATAATGTTGTACAAATCTTCAGCGTCGATTTCACATGATCTGGCACTATTCTGTTTCCAGGTTTTGGGGGATTGGGTAAGCGTTTCAAACAGCTGTGTTTTTCTATATAAACCCATCTTCTTCTTCTTCCTCTTTGTCCTAGTTCTTTCAAAATCTTTAAGAGAACGTTTTTTTACAGAGCTTCATTTTCAAACCAGTTCTTCTGAGTTTTTGTGCTTCACATCTCAGCTTCAGTGTTATCTTCTCTTTACCATAGGGGCATTATAAAGAGAGGTTTCTTACACCATTTCTACTATTTTGAGAGCTTGATCTTGTGTAGATCAATTGTGTGGGAGTGTGATCTAGTGAGATCAACTGTGTAGTGTGAGATCGTGAGGGGATCGCTATGTAGAAGAAGTTCCGACTTCCAAACCGGGTTGTGTAGTGAATTTCTCCTCGAGAGTGGGGAGCGGGGACGTAGGTCAGTGCACCGAACCTCGTTAACACATCGCGCGTCATAGGATAACGATTCCTAACCCTATCTCCTCTATTTTGATTGTATTTGGATATTGTGTTCTGCTTGTCTTAATTTTATTGCATAATTATAGCCTTGTGACCCTAATCACCCCCCCTCTAGGGTCCAACAATTGGTATCAGAGCTTAGTCTCTATATTAGTTTTTGGTTTAATCACCTTAGAGAAAAGATCTTATGGAGGCTTCAATGAATGTGTATATGCTAGAGGGACAATCCACCACTTGACCACTACTCTTCACCGGTAATAACTTTGCTTATTGGAAGGCTAGGATGAGGATTTACCTTCGTTGCATTGACCTTGACATCCTAGAACTCATAGAGAAAAAATACGTAGAAAAGCCTAAAGTTGGGACTATGACCGATGGAGAAAGGCACCAAGCTAATCTCAATGCTAAGGCTATGAACGCCTTAATTTGCGATCTTTCCCCCAATGAATATAATAGGGTTTCCACGTGTACAACTGCATACGAAATATGGGTGAAATTGTGTATCACACGTGAAGGAACCCCCCAAGTTAAGGAATCCAAGATTAGCGGACTTATGCATGAATATGAGTTATTCCAAATGCTTCCAAATGAATCAATTGATGCTATGTTTTCTCGCTTCACTAACATTATCAATGAATTGCATGGTCTTGATAAGAAATTGACTATTCAAGAGATGAACTACAAGATTCTCCGTTCATTGACTCTGATGTGGGAACCCAAGGCGACGGCGATAGAAGAAGCTCATGACCTTACCACTCTACCTCTTGATGGCCTCATCGGCAAGCTCAAGGTTCATGAAAAAAAGCTCAAGGGAAAGGAGAAGGAGGAAGTGCCCTCACGAGAAGTTGAGGGGCCATCACCAAAATTGAAGACCATAGCTCTCAAAGGAGCTAGTGATAACTCCTCTTCGTCATCGGATAGTAAAGTTGATTTTTCTAGAGAAGTGGCTCATCTCTCTAGAAGAATTTCTAGACTCATAAAAATAAACAAGAAATTTAACCCCCGATCTAACAACAAATTTTCTTCACATGTAGGAAAATGTTTTGAATGCAATGAACTAGGCCATATCGCTAAGGATTGCTCAAGGCTCTGTAGGCGTATAAAATTGCCTATAGGTCCCTTAGCACAGCTCGGCACGATGATTCGACAAATCAACGGACGTTCGAGCGACGAAGCGAACTAACGAGGCTACGAAGCTAACGAACCGCACGTGAACAACGGAATGCATCCATTCGCATGCGGAATCAAGCCAATGGTTCGGGGAGTCAACGAGTCATCCAACCAAGAGAGGATTCGAACTCAAACACCAAGGCGAATTTACTACCAAATCAGGAACCAAGTCAAAACGAATCATTTTCAGATCAATCAACCACACAACCGAATCACGAACATAACCGGAAACAACGGAAAACGACGGAACACAACACACCCGGGGAGACTCGGCCGAAACCGAGCCACCCCAGGGTGGCTCGGCATGAGCCGAGCCACCCTGAGGTGGCCGGTGCCTTC
>BQKN01066504.1:279614-305287 GCA_022839385.1 Asparagus kiusianus
CTCCACCCCCAGGATCCGACAGGTGAAACTAGAAGTGGGATCTCCACCCCGAGAATCGAAAAGATTCGGATAACCCTAACTGTCGTAAGGTTTGGTTACTCGAATCGAAAGGTTCAAACAACCCTAACTGTCGTAAGGTTTGGTCATTTGAAATGAAAGTGGACCTCTCGTTCATTGGAGGAATCGAGAGGGGATTTTGGCTTTGGCCCTAACTGTCGTAAGGTTTGACCAAGTGGGAAATTTGAGACGATCCTATCCGTAAAAGGGTTTGATCTCTCGATTTGTGGACCTCTCGTTCATTGGACGAATCGAGAGGGGAATTTGGCTTTGGCCCTAACTGTCATAAGGTTTGACCAAACTGGGGAGTGTGAGAATGATCATAACCGAAAGAAGGTTTGATCGCTCGATTTGTGGACCTCTCGTTCTTTGGGCGAATCGAGAGGGGAATTTGGCTTTGGCCCTAACTGTCATAAGGTTTGACCAAACTGGAATGGTGTGGTGGAGACTATGAGTAGTCAGAAACCACTGAAAGTTCTGCGAAGAGAGAATCAATGATTTAGATCTCATCTCAGCAAAAGAGTGTTTGTGAGAGTTACATTCCGACAAACAAGAATATTCGGAATTCGAATATTGATTTCTTGCTCATCAGCGACCGGGTTATCCCTAAGAATACCCCGATGTGGTATCCTTCCGGGAACTTCCCGGTACCTCAATTCTTCTGAGGATACTAAGGATAGTACCTCTTCAGAAATTTGCCATTTATTGGCATCATGAGTCGGTCACCATCTTTGGTGACTAGACGATAGGCGCCGTTCGAGTAAACTGTTTCTACCACGAACGGTCCCTCCCATTTGGGTTCGAATTTGCCTTTCTTCTTGGAGTTAAGGATCATAGGACGTTTCTCGGTTAAGACCAGGTCTCCTTCCTTAAAACTCCTTTGTCGAACTCTTTTGTCGAAGGCTCGAGAAATTCTGGCTTGGTAAAACATTCGAGTTTGTCGAAGGTTCGAATTCTTCTGATGCTTTTCATCGAGCATCTCGAGTTCTTCGGGGACTTATCGGCAATTTTTGATGCCTACAGATCGTTCTCAGCCCACGCAGTCTATGGGCGTCGTGGCGAGCATTACTCGACCTCTGACAATCCTTCCCCTATTCCAGCTACTCCTCAATTTGCTTCGGACACGTCGACTGAGGTTGCCCAGGTGGTGAGGGAGGGTGGTCATCGAGCTATTCGCCAGTTGATCACAGATGCTCCTTTTGTGAAGGACGCCAGTTCTACCCAGCCTCTCCGGAAGAGCGATTTCCTATTTGGTGATTCTGTCGATGACCCAGAAGCCGTGTTCATTGACGCTGAGCAGTGGCTTCACAAGACCGGCGGTGGCTTCACATACGTGCCAGAAATTTCTCGACATCGCTCGTTGACTGAGCTCAGGTGTCAGGCCGTGACGCGCGAGATGTCGTGGCGTTTGACAGTGGATCATGAGAGCGTCCATTGCGGCTATATCACCCATCAGGCAGCTCCTGGTTCAAGCAGGAGTCACATCACCGGATTGCATCCCGGAGTGTTGGGACTGGATGCACCACCACGTAACGAGTTTCTCGCCACTGCTTCGACTTTGAGGAATCGCCTCGCTGCCCTAGGACGGGAGATGCCTGCGACTCGTCACAGGATTTATGGTTGGGTCCACTCTTCGGACAAGTCTTGGTGGAGTCGCATGACGACATACGTCTTGAGCCGCTGGGGCGAGGAGTTGCACGCTTGCGGTTTGTATACTGCCGTTCGTGCCACCATGTATGGCTTGCCTGTCAGTTTGAGGCATTTCTGTGCTTTGTTCGAGCTATATAATCCAGACTCGAACACTTTTCTGACCCGGCAGGGGGAGTTGGGCTTGGCTCTTCACGAGATGCACAGGATTTCTGGCTTGCCCATGGGACAGATGCTATACCAGGAGTACTTTCCCTCTAATCATGAATTGGACCAGTTGAAGGATCGTATGCCCGATCGCTATGAGACTCTATGGGATCTTACTTGTCACTATCACATTGCTTTGGCACAGTCTGAGCCTTTAGCAAAGAGGACCAAGGCATCTGTGAGTCTGAAGCAGTTTGCCAATTATTTGTTCAAGAATCTGGAGAGCAGTTCTGACGAGGATATTTGTGAGTTGGGCACACTCACTCCTTCAGAGGTGAACAGTCTACTGAAGAAGATTGACGCTCACTCTTACACTACTAGCAGTCCTGATGGTGGCTTTCTTGCAAAGACCAAGTTTAAGTCATTCTTGTGGCATGCTACCGCACCGATTCGACCGATGACTCTTCTTGCCGGCTTTCTTGCTATCTGGTTGAAAAAGTGCGTGGTTCCATATCAGTCTGGCGACGCCTTGCCCTTGGAGGTACTTTACCCAGCAGTTCAGCTCGCCTATAAGAAAGAACTCTCACTTCTTCCGGTGATGGTGGCTAACATCCATCGAGGACTTCGACAGCTTTCCAGTGCCTTCACACGGAAGGAAACTGATTTGCCAGGTCAGAACCCCACTCTTAAGGTGGAGCTTCCGTACGCTTATTTGATGGCTTGGTTCGTCCTTCACCGCTCGGATATGATGTCGGTACCGAATGCCATAGACCACTCTGTTCCACTGTTACAGTTGCTTGAGAATGGCAGGTGGGAAGGACGCGGATTTTCTGATGTCAGACAGCAGCTGCAGGTCCACAAGTGTTGGGCATTTTCCACTTGTTTTCCACAGTTCTCTGGCCGATACGGCGAGTGTTTGATAGATGAGGAGAGGCCGAGAGAGTATCGGACTCACTTAGACATCGGCTGCTTTAACTGGCTGGTGAATATTAGGCCCGGCTATCTGACTTTCCGGGTGAGGGATCAGTGCTTCATAGAGCCATATCTACCCTGCCGATTCGCTCGCCAGTTTGGTTATGATCAGCTTTACGTCGGGAATCCTCGTCAGCAGCTTCGGACCCATAGTGGTTTGGTAGACGGTCTCTGTGCATGGTTGTGGACCGTGACTGGCTGTACTGGTGCTAAGTTCAGCCTCCCGAGTGCTGATCGGCAGTTGAACCTCACTTTCTTGAGCTGCAAGTGGTTGTTAGCAGCCAACAAGACTATCCCTGTGAAGCCGATTGCGGAGCTAGAGGCTAAGGAAGCTTCTCAGGTTGATTCCCGTAGGATTCGGGAGAACGCTCGGTCACAGAGGACGTGGAACAAGATTCGCCGGATTGATGAAGAGGGCCAGAGGACATTCCATTCCACAGACGAGGCTTCAGGCGGGGATCCTGAAGATTACGATGACTTTTCCGAGCGAGGTTAATCATTCATCTTTTCCTTCTATCTTCCAGAAGTATTGAAACTGACTATGGTTTGATGTTTCAGGGACCACAGTTGATCAGGATGAAGAGTTCCGTCCTCCTCCCCAGGCGAGACCTTCGATCCCCACTGCTAGGCGGAAAAGATTAGCCCATAAGCCGCGTGCAGCTTCCCGAGCTTCTGATATGGACCTGGCTGGTGATGATCCTGCTAGTGACGGAGGTAACATCTACCCTGAATACCATCCTCTTGGTTATCCATAATATTGACTCATACTTCTCCATCTCTATATAGGAGTGCGTGGAGAGAGTGAGATGAGTCCTGATTCCATTCCCGTATCTCCCGATGAGTCTGATCCACTACCCCATGTAGAGAGGCCTACAGAAGCTGCTGACACTCTTGTTCCTTCAGATGACTTGCAGGAGGCGAACGCGGATCCTGGAAATGAAGAGGCTAATGCACCCGTGCAAGGTAACTCCTTTTTATTGGTTGTAGTCTCTTCATTCTTCTTTGACACTTATATTTTCTTGTGTCGGACTTCTCGATTGATGATTTTGACGAGGGAGGCTTATTTGCGGACACTCCTATGCTGAACTTCATGTATAGCTCACCTCAGATTGATGACCAGTTACCTGGGGATATGTTTTCTGAATCCACATTTGCTAACAATCTCGAGGATGGTTCCCTTGAAGGTATGTGCCTCCTTCTGAGTTGATTATAGGACTAGCCAATCTTGACTAGTGCGGCTATAATGTAACGCCTCTGCGAATTTCGTTTTGAATTTGACAGGAGCTTTTATTGAGAAGGATCCTGTTGAGCCGGTTGCGAGACCAACTACACCAGTTGATGCACCCGTAGCCGTTACACCTTCACCACCCCCAGCGGCTCAAGGGGAAGAAGGTATAAGTCAACTCACTGAGGAGCGTTATTCCTTTTTCTCATTAAGACTTTTGACGGACTTCTCCCTTTTTTGTGTAGAGCGTTCTTCTCGTCTTCATGTCCTAGTGAAGGAGTTGTTATCTGACGACGATCCCGACAAGGTCGTCATCTGCATAGAAGTTCGCTCCTTCTTCTCCTTTGTGAATGCTATGATTGGCAAGCTCTTCCACGGCGGACTTTCACTTCACCAGTTTAAACCTCTCCTTAATTCCAGAGTCAATTTGATAAGGGAAGCAGGATATCCAGATTTGGCGAAGGCTATAGTTGATGATCTCGACTGCCTAGAGCATGAGCTTTAGATGTTTCGTGAGCTTCGAGATGCCGGCGCCTCTTCATTTATTGCTACTGAGTTGGACACCCGCTTACAGTCACTGCGCGAGACTCAGATTCTTGCTGAGCTTGAGATTCAGATGCAGCGAGACCGAGTAGCTCGAGTCGAGACCGGCCTTGCTACCAGATTATCTTCACTTGCCAAACTCGATTCTTCTCTTATCTCTTGTGAAACCAAGATAGACCGGCTTGAAAGAGAACTCCGCGAAGAAAATAAGACCTTGGGTATTCTTCAGATGACGAAGACACAGGACCAGCAGACCTGCGCGGCTTTGTCTGATGAGTTGAAGTCCTTGAAGCAGAAGCTATCCGAGACCGAGGAGGCTGCTGCGAAGACTTCGACCACCACCGAGGAGTCCATTAGAGCCGAGCTTAGTCAAGCTTATGATGATAAGCTGTCTAAGATCAGTCAGCAGATTTTTAGCCACGGGCTTGATGTATGATTTTGTTTGCTGAGTGTTTTGACTCTTGATTCTTTTAGTGAGACTAGTTTTCATCTTTATTTTTATTATGATTCGTCATTCCGTTTGAAATGTTAACCATAATACTTATAGGATTTTTAGCAAACCCTCAGCCATCAACGGGTTTGATGAGCCTTTACCGACTACCGTTTGAGTCGGGCTAGCATGCAAATTGTTTAAATCCGTTCGCATGTAACGTTGTGCTCAGAGATTGAATTCTCTGAGACTTTGTGCTATGATGTCGAATACATAGACTTCGCCATTGTTACGGGAATAGGCTACCCGGCGACACGTGTGAGGTGTTGGCTTTAGGATTTTTGGCCAACCCCCAGCCTCTAACGGATTTGATTAGCCTTTACCGACTACCGTTTGAGTCGGGCTAGCATGCGGATTGTCTAAATCCGTTCCGCACGTGACGTTAAGCTAAAAGAGTTAACTCTTTTAGTGCTACGATATTGAATACGTAGACTTCGTCTTTCTCCTGTGAAAAGACTAAACAGCAACGTGTATGAGACGTTGACTTAGGATTTTTGGCAAATCCTCAGCCTTCAACGGATTTGATGTGCTCTTACCGACTACCGTTTGAGTCGGGCTTACGTGCGGATTGTTTTAATCCGTTCCGCATGTGACGTTGCGCTAAAGGAATGAACTCCCTTAGACTTTGTGCTACAACTTTGAATATGTAGGCTTTGCCATTGTTATGGGAATAGGCTACCCAGCAACGTGTATTAGACGTTGGCTTATCCCTGTTTAGGCTTTGGGATAAAGGTCCCCAGAGTCAGACTCTGGTATCTTTTTCTACGGGTAAAGATCAAACCGGCGACGCGTGTTAGACGTCGACATATCCTTTCTTAGGATTCAGGATGAAATTCCCCATGCGTGTGAGGCATGGATTTCGGTGTTATTAATAACAACCTGCCACAATGTTGAATATGCGGACGAGTGTTCTTTTTAACGGTTAAGAACTAACCGGCCACGCGTGTTAGGCGCGGACTTATCCTTACTTAGGTTTCAGGATCAAATACCCCAGAATCGAACTCTGGTGTCTTTTTCAATCGGAAAAAGACTAAACCGGCAGCGCGTGTTAGGCGCAGACTTATCCCTGCTTAGGTTTCGGGATAAAATACCTAGGATGAATCCTAAATTGGTAAATTTTGGAAAAGGAATTGGTGTGGGGAAGGAAGAATTTTATATTCTATTCCCCGAACAAGGAAGGAAGAATTTTATATTCTATTCCTTGACTCTGGAAAGGAAGAATTTTATATTCTATTTCCAGTGCAAGAAGGAAACTAGAAGTGGGATCTCCACTCCGAGAATCTGGAAGATACTGACAAACTTTCCTTTTATAGGATTGGTTATCAGATCGAAAGATGAGTTCTTCGTTTATCGAAGAGAAATTTCAACTTCAGTTACAACCATAAAAAGGTTGAACCCAAGAGAAAAGAAATGGAGTTCTTTCGTTCATCGAAAGGGGACTCCGAACTGAGAGTTGACCTTTTCGGTGGACTCACTGTCAATTGAAATTGATCAGCGAGGGATTTTGGTGGTAAAAATAAAATTGGGTTATCCTCTAGAATATTAAGCGTAATATTCTTCAAGGAATTTCCCGATAAATGAGTTGTCCTGAACGTACTAGGGATAGTACTTTTTCAAAAACTTCCCATTTATTGGCATTAATTGCCTGTTACCCTCTAAAGAAATTAGGCGGTAAGCACCGTTTGAATAGACTGTATCTATTACAAACGGTCCTTCCCACTTAGGTTCGAATTTACCTTTCTTCTTAGAGGTGAGGATTATTGGTCGGCGAGCAGCGAGGACTAGATCTCCTTCCTTGAAGCTTCTTTGGCGAACCCTTTTGTCAAAAGCCCTGGATATCCTAGCCTGGTAGAACTCGATGTGTTGTTGAGCTTCCAAGCGCTTTTCGTCCAGCCTTTCGAGTTCCTCGAGACGCTTCTGATGCTGCTCTTCGGTCGTCATCTCCGTTGCGAGAGCGATCCGAAGGGAGGGGATTTGAATCTCCAACGGTAGCATAGCTTCGCATCTGTAGACCAACGAATATGGAGTAGCTCCCGTAGGTGTGCGTATGGTAGTACGATAAGCCCAGAGCGCTTCGCCGAGTTTATCGTCCCAATCCCGTTTGTTGGTTTTCACAAGTTTTGATAAGATCTTGATGATCGTCTTGTTGAAAGCCTCAGCTAATCCGTTAGCGGCAGGGTAATAAGGTGTTGACGAAACATCTTGGATCTTGAACTTGTCACAGAACCGGATAAAGGCGTTGCTTATGAATTGCGGACCGTTGTCATGAATGATCCTCCTCGGCACGCCATGTCGGTATATAACGTGATGCTTGATGAAGTTGATGACGTTGTTCGTCTTTACTTCTTTAAGCGGAATGGCTTCAGCCCACTTTGAAAAGTAGTCGGTGATAGCGAGGATGAATCGATCACCTTTGACTGAAGGCGGGAAGATGGGACCGACGATATCCATACCCCATGTCTCGAATGGCCAAGACGTGGTTGATGCGTGTAATCGCTCCGGTGGCTGGTGCATATAATTTGCATGCACTTGACAAGCGTGACATTCTCGAGCGTACTCAATCGCGTCACGAACCATTGTTGGCCAGAAATAACCCATTCTTCTGATTCGATCATACAGCTTGGGACCAGGCTGATGCGCACCGCATTCTTCTTCATGTGCTTCCTTAAGAACTTCTTTTGCTTCTTCATTCGAAAGGCATCGGAGAAGCAAGTCATCGTACCCCCGGCGATACAGCATACGGGTCTCGGTATTGTAAAAGAACCGTGGTGCTCTTCGGCGGATAGATTCTTTTTCTTTTACATCCTCTGGTAAAATGCCGTATTGGACGTAGTCAATAATGGGAAAGCGCCAATCTCGGGACTCGGACCCGATTTGGGTTGAGTTCACCTCTTTGGCGTTCTCGTTTTTATCATCCTCCTCTTCAATATCCATATCGTATATGGGTACGCAGAGTTGGTGTGATCTTACTGTGACTAGCAGTTCAGTTTCGGACGGTTACGCGAGTGATACTGCTAGTGCTGCCAGTGCATCTGCATAAGCGTTCTGAAGACGCGGGATGTATTCAATGTAAAATTCTTCAAAAGAGTCTGCCACTCTGACGGCCTCTTGGTGGTATGGAATCAGGTCTGGGTTTCTGACTTCATACTCTCCACGAACTTGGTTGACAATTAGTTGAGAATCCCCAAAGGCTTCGAGATATTCGACCCCCAGCTCCTTGGCGAAACTGAGTCCTATGAGGAGTGCGTTATACTCGGCTACGTTGTTAGAGCATGGACTCGTCAGCGAATAAGCTCGAGGCATCACGTGCTTCCCTGGGGAAACTAAGACAACTCCAACTCCAGAAGTGACCTTAGGACATCCCGGAGTTACTGCTTTATTGACTGCTCTCGAGGCACCATCAAAATATAACTGCCATACTTGTTGGTGTGACGTGGTATTAACCTCGTGGGTTTCATCTGGCAAGTCATCGTATACTTCCACCGTATCTGTTGTCGGGCTTGCCGCCAAGAGATCACAAATCGCCTGTCCTTTGACCGACTTCTGCTGTTTGAAGTGTAGATCATACTGGGACAAAAAAAGGGCCCACTTTGCCAACCGCCAATTCATCGAACCTGGTTGAGTCATGAATACTCGTACCGGATTAACATTAGCGATGACGTAAATCGTCTGGCCAACTAAGTAATGTCGCATCTTTTGCACCACAAACACCAATGCGAGACATTCTTTCTCGATCATCGGGTATCAAGACTCGGCGCCTATCAAGGTCCGACTTAGATAATAGACTGCCTGTTCGTGACCATTATCATCGTCTTGTGCTAATAAAGAACTTATCGAATGGTTCATCGCCTTGATATAAATCAAGAACGGTTTACCTGATTTTGGTGCAACAAGAACAGGTGGATTCATCAGATATGCCTTGATATCTTCGAATGCCTTCTGGCAAGCATCGTCCCAAATAAACGATACGCCTTTCTTGTTTAGCTTCGAAAATGGTTGGCACTTCCCGGAAAGATTTGAAATGAATCTCCGGATATACGCCAAACGCCCTTGCAATCCTCTGAGTTCCCTTAGATTCTTCGGGGGTTGCAATTCATTTATCGCCTTTACCTTGTCTGGGTCGATGTGTATACCCTTAGTGGTGACGACGAATCCAAGGAATTTTCCGCTGGACATTCCGAGGAAGGATTTTGTGGGATTCATCTTTAATTGATGACTCCGCATTAGATCAAACATTGTTCTCAAGTCCTTGATGTGATCTTCTTTGCTGCGGCTTTTCACCACTAAATCATCAACGTAGCATTCAACCGTTTTCCTGAGGTGTTTCTGGAAAATCTTAGTCATTGCTCGTTGGTACGTGGCACCTGCATTCTTCAGACCAAACGGCATCACCGTGTAGCAGAAGATACCGAGGGGCGTTCTGAATGCCGTGTGCTTTTCGTCATCCGGGTGCATTTTGATTTGATTATACCCCGAAAAGCCGTCCATGAAGGACATTCTTTCGAATCCACATGTATTGTCAATAATGACATCTGTGATCGGGAGGGGAAAATCATCTTTTGGACATGCTTCGTTCAGATTCCTGAAGTCGATGCAAATCCTGATCTTGCCATTCTTCTTCATGACTGGAACGATATTGGCTAACCAGTCTGGATGTTGTTCTTCCCGGATAAATCCTGAGTCGATCAACTTTTTAACTTCAGCCTCGATGGCTTCCATGATCTGCGGACGAAACCGTCTTTGCTGTTGCTTGACAGGTTTGGCATCCGGCTTGATGTCGAGGCGGTGCATTGCCACATTGGGATCGAGCCCTGGCATGTCTTCGTAGTTCCAGGCAAAGACGTCGATATATTCTCTGATCAAGGCAATTAATTCCTCCTTTTCATCTGATGGGAGACTACCACTGATGAATATGGGCTTTGGATTGGCTTCATCACCCATATTGATTTGGACTACCTCGTCTTCGGTGGGTGGCTCTCTCTGTTCGAACCTATCACCATATTGCATGTTCAGGTGATGAACCCATGGGTCCTCCCACGTTTGCATTTGATCGTCGTCCTCCATTGTAGATGGATCGGCCGTAGTCATGTTCGACATTAAGGCCTTGAACGTCTCTCCCAAACTTGTGTCGGAATCTTCAGCTGACGAATCTAGCAAGTATCGATCCTTGGCTTTGTTAGCAATTTGATCTATGATTTGCCAGCCACATTCGTCATCTGACGAAACGTAACCTAAGCCCCTCTTGTGACGATAATAGCCCTCCGGTTTACCCTTTGGTACATATGCCGCTTTGACTGGGACACGGGAACCTCGATCGAAGTATAGACCTTCTCCGAGTGTGAAATCATATCCTTATCTTTCCATGAGCTTGCGCGCTTCTGGACTGTACTTAGATAAATGTAGACCGGATTTGTCACCATCCTCATCCTCTCTTAGGAAATGATCTGGCACCGGAAGATTTTCTCCTTTACCGAAAATCACTTCTTTTTGTCCTCCTATTTTGGCGGGAATAATTTGAGTTGTTCCGAAAGAGTGTTGGAGACGCTTCTTCGTTACATACGACGATCGGAGCGGCATACATAATTCGGGATTATCGTATAATCCCTTTATCACATCATCAAAAGACAAGGAGTACTCTAAACCATTATTTATTTCAGGTTCGGCAAGTTGCCAGTTACAACCGCCATCTGACGACTGTTCGTCGTCGAGATTGATTACAAAGGGTACAATGTCATTAAAAACAAAACCACCATTGTAATCGAATCCGGCTTCGGAATCAGCTTCTTCTCCGCTGTCCGTGCCTTGGATCGATGGTTCCGTGTCGGATTCATTACCATAAAGGAGAGAATCTGTGAAATAATTCTCATACCCTTTGAATGGTTGCTTATCCGCGACCACCGTCCTAACTCTTCCATCAGTGTCGACATATTTCAAACACTGATGTAGAGTGGAGGGGACTATAACGTTACTATGGATCCAAGGCCGACCCAATAGTAAGTTATAGGATGTCTCAGCATCAATCACGTAGCACGTGACCTCCGTCTTTAAATCGCCCATTTGGCACTTTATCCGGATTTTACCCAAAGGTCTTGACCCGCTGGTGTTGAATCCGTATATGACTGTGCCTGTAGACGCTAACTTGCTGACTGGAATGCCAAGGCTGTGCATCAGTCGAAGTGGCATAATACTCACAGCGGAACCCGGATCCACTTGGATTCGGTTAACTTCGCTGGAGCCAATGTACCCGACGAAGTACAGGGGCCGATCGTGGTTTGAATTCTTCGTCTGCATATCCTCTTTGGTGAAGGTGATGCAGGGAATGTTCTTAGCTGCCACATTGCACTGTTGGGGTAGCATATCCAGTTCTTCAGGAACTGGTTTGACCCTGGTGAGGAATACTTCTGAATCTGCCAAGGCTTCCTGCAAGGCTTCTCTAGTCTCCTTGGATAACCGCAGCAGCTCATACAGTGTTATCCTTGCTGGAATGTTGGCTAGCTGAGCCATAATGTCGAAGGCGCGAGGGTTTTTTGAACTCTCCGGTTTGTCTTTTCCAATCGGACGACTGAAACGAGACTGCTTCGGATTCTGTACCTCCTCGGGCCTCTTTTCTTTCTGTTTGTCAACCGGCTGTCGTCGAATATCTTCAGCCGGTTTGGGAATTGGGATCACCCCCATCTCTGTGATAGTCTTGGCTGGTCCCTGTTTTGTCACCCCTAGCTTAGCTGCTTGTTCATTATGTGACGGATAGTTGAAGTGGTACTGATTCCCACTTCGGGTCGCAAGGACTTCCTGTTCCTCGTCGGAGAGTGGAAAAGCGGTGATCCTTTCATCATCTTCACCCGGGATAGCAGAGACTCCATAACAAGACTTTCCTTTCCCTTTGGACTTCTTCTTGGATGACGATCCAGCCCATTGTTCATCTTCAATTAGGTCGGGGTGCACCCAGAGAATTTCATCGTTTGGAGCTGTGTGTGGCACGAGTCCCTTTTGGCGCTGTCCGTGCGGATCGTCGTTCACCGTCTTCATCCCGACTTTGGTGACGCGCTTAGGCTCGAACCAATCTGTAGGCACCGATCCAAAACTGATGGAAACCGCGTTCGCTCCCACATTTTTGGCCGGTTTTGGAGTTATGACTCCTACATCGATCAAGGCCTGGATCTTGTCCTTGAGGTGGTAGCAGGACTTCGTAGGGTGGTGAACCGCTCTGTGATACGCGCAGTACCTCGGGTCTGTCACCTTGGTGGCTCCTTCATGATCCACAATCGCAGGCAGCTGGATTTTGTTGTTCTCCAACAGATATTTGAAGATGCCGGGAACTTCGTCATCTTTGAAGGAGTAGACTTTGGGAAACCTCGGCTCCGAAGACTTTTGCTTCTGAGGCCGTTGCTGCCAATGGGGCTGCGATTGCTGTGGAGCTCGCTGCTGCTGCTGCTGCTGTTGCTGTTGCTGTTGCTGAGGTTGTAATTGAAAGGTTTGGTTAGCATCAACAGCGTTAACCTGAGCTTTACCTTTTCCCTTCTGATTGAAGTTCTGCTTTGGAGGATTTGTAGCCGGTTGGCCTCTTTCCGCCTTCTTCCTCCTGAGGAATCGCTCAGCTTGCTCGCCTCGGACCTTCAAGTCCTTCCATGTCTTGGATGGAGCTGTGCCCATTGCTTCCAAAACATCCAGCGAGAGGTTGTTGTGGCAGGTTTGGAGGATGAACTCCTCGCTGATAGGGTCCCGACAATTCATCGCCTTATTCCGGAACCTTTTGACGAAGACCTCGACTAATTCTCCGTCTTTCTGCTTTTCATCAAGCAACGACCCGATTGAAATTTCGGTGTCGTCGTCGAAGAAATTCGCGAGGAATTTCGTCTCCATATCATCCCAGCTGTTTATGCTTCCTGGCTTGAGGCGACGATACCAATCGAAGGCAGCTCCGCGAAGAGTGCCAACGAATGACCGCACCATCAGAGGCTCATTGCCAGAGATGACTCCCAAGTGCGATTTGAAATAAATCAAATGCTGAGTTGGTGAACCCATCCCATTAAACGGCGTGAAGTTAATTAGACTAAACTTCGCCGGATATGGGATCGATTCCCACTCTCTTGGGTAGGGACAGGGAATGCCCGTCTTTTTAGTCTCTTGAGCAGAAATCAATGTGTTGATTTTGTTCTCGAGATTCTTAATTTTTAGGCTTTCACCTGTGTCTTCACTGGTATTATCATTACCACCCCCTGGATTGATGGGAGGGTTATTAGCGTTGCGAGCTTCATTTGTGCCCTCATCCTCCAAGTTGTTCTGGTTGGGCTGACTTGGTTCGCCTTGTTGGTGCCTCAATGCATGAAGTTGTTGGTCATGCATCTCTCTCATGTTCTGCATGGCCATTTGCATCTCGAACCTAAAGGTTTCTTGTTGTTTGGCCATGGCATCTTCAAGCATCTTGGCCACCTGCTCCGCGCTTATCATGAGCGACTCGCGGGGCTGTCCCTCACTGGACACTGTATTATCAGACGCCACTGCAGAGCCAGCATCTGATTCTTCATCTCCCGAAGGTACTCTTGTTCGGACTCTACCATACGTCGCACGAATGATAGCTCCGGATTGAAGACGAGTTACACGTCGGGTTATTTCTGGAACCGCCTCGGTGTTGTCCTGAGCCGTTGTTCCTGTGCTGGTCATGTTGGCGGTGACCCTTGAATGTTCACCGTCCTTGACCCTTGTTCTTCGTTGGAAACGCCTGTGTCTTGGCCTTGGCGCTCCAGTGCTAAGTCTTTCAAACACCGATACTCTTTCGGGGACTGCCTTAACACAATTGCATTCAGACAATACCGCCCGAATGAGATTTGAACAAGGACATTGATTCCCGAACCTTCGAGGGCTCCTCTTTCTAGACTTGTTCGTACCCCCGGCACGATAGTACAGCTCATCTGTTTGGAGGTCAGAGCAACCTATCGTGTGTTGACACGATCTCTCAGGTATAACGTTGTCGTCATCAGATGACAACGTTTCCTTCTGAGGAACAATTGTCTTCTTCGGACCCTCCAGAGTCACACGCCTCGAAACACGCCTTTGTGGGTGTGAATCTTCGGCGGGCTCTCGCACTTCTATGCGCAAAGTTGTGCGCTTGGGTGCCGCGGTTTGCTCCAAGTGTTGAGGGTTGCGGCGACCCCCAGCATGCTGTATTGGTTGGGACTTCTTCACTGGCCCCAAGCGTTCTTGAACTGGAGCTTTACCTCGTTCCTTCGGAAGTGGACCGAGGCGCTCCAAAACTGATCTTTTCTTCTGGGATGGTCCTGCGGGATCTCCCAGGGTAGTTGCGGTAATCACCGGCTGTTTGGATTGACTTGCCGGCGTCCGAACTTTCGGAGGCTGCGAGTTTTGCTCCTTAACCTGAACCGCTTCAGACTTTGGCCTCCAAACCTTACGAGTAGGTGGCGGCTTTTTGACCACCTCCTTCTGCAGCTTGCGACGGGCTTCCTCAGCTTTGGCCCGTGCTTGCGCGGACAACGCGCGGCGCTTGCGGATGCGTTCCTCCAGCGTTGAGCGATTCCGTTTGACATGGACCCACTCCATTGTCGATGGTTTGGAGGAACCACCCTGCATTTGCTGTTGAGGCTGTTTGCCTCGTTTATTCTTCAGATCCGCATGATAGCGGACCCCGTCAACAGACTCCATGGCCTTGGCGAATTGCTTCGCGAGGCGTTGACGTTACCTCTGGCGGGCTCTCTTGGAGAGAGTCACCACGCCTTCAATGGCAGATTTGACCTTCTTTGAGGTCGGTAGGACCTCACTCAACGTAGCTTCGGCGTCGATTGGGGTGAGGTCGTCGTTGGTGGCTTCAGCTTCATCACACCAACGGACTTTTCTCCTGGAGGAGAACTTCTGGAACTTCTTGGACTTGGGGGAGGAGGCAGATCCGGACGAGGACACGTACTCCTTGTATTTCTGCTGGTCGAATTCATACTCGACCTCCTCCACGACCGGGATCGAGATCCGCGGCTGCGACACTCCAGCTTCGGCAGCGAAGCTGGTGGCTCCCACTGTGGTCGCCAGATTGTTCGAGCGGGAAATTGCGTTATTCTTCATTGATGATTCTGTTACAACTTTGACAACAACTTTATGCGTTTACAAAGAGATCCGGTCTTTTTATAAGATCCGGCTTACAACAAAATCAAAACAAAGAAATAAAGATTACAACTTTCCTTGAACAAATCACGAGTTTCCTGTTTTGCGGTCCCTCGCTTTGTGGGGTTCTTTGCCTGTGCCGGGGTTGATTACCGTGGACCACCGCGCAATCTCGATCCGAACGGATCTACGTGGTATAACGGGTACTATCCCACCAAGGAGATAATAGCCGAGAGGGATCGTTTCACCAAGGAAACGCTCGCTCTAATCTCGGGATCTAAGAACCAAGCTTAGATCCGGAGTAGTATCACGTAGATCTGAGTTTCCAAGTCTTCAAGCCTTCACAATCCGAGTTGAGGTCGCAATCCGGCAGAGTTTCGGCTCTTCAGAAGTTTTAGAAAAAGTCCTCTCAAATGAACGAGTGCCAGGCCTATTTATAGGCACTCAAGACTGTGCCTTTGGCACAAAAACCGCCTAGCCACCTTAGGGTGGTTCGGTTCGGGCCGAGTTCCCCCAGGTGCGCTGGTTTCGTGGTTTTCCGGTGTTTTTGGTTCTCCGTCGTTCGGATTTGATTCGGTTTCTGGAATCGACTCACTGACTTGATTCCAAATATGGCAGTTAATCCGTTTCTGAGTTCGAGTCCGGGATTGGTCTTGATTCGATCGTTATATCACTGAGTTCGCTCTTGTTTAGATGACTCGGTGATTCTCCGAAACGTTGGTTCGATTCCACGTGCGTACGTGTTCCATTGTTCGTGTGCCTTGTCGCCTCGATCTTTCGTTGATTTGTTCAGGTCTTGATTCGATTACCCGAATCTTCATTTGGCAGTAGCTCCGCTTCGGTGTTTGAGTTCAAGTCCGTTTTGTTGTTGGACGACTCGTTAACTTTCCGAACCGTTGGTTTGGTCCCGCACGCGAACGTATTCCGTTGCTTGCGTGCCTCGTCGCCTCGTCGCTCGAATGTCCGTTGTTTTGTCGAATCATCGTGCTGAGCTAAGCTAAGGGACCTATAGGCAATTTTATACGCCTACAGATGCGGATGAAGGTGGTAAGGACGTGGACCAAAAACTATACCGAGGTATGATAGGTAGTCTTTTTTTATCTTACCGCTAGTAGACCCGATATCATGTTTAGTGTGTATGCATGTGCACATTTTTAAGCTTCTCCTAAACCATCTCATTTAATTACGGTTAAAAGGATCATTAAGTATGTTAATGGAACTTTTAATCTTGGTTTATTTTATCCAAAGAACACCTATTTTGATTTATATGGTTTTTGTGATGCCGACTTTACCGGATGTAAGTTAGATCGTAAGAGTACGAGTGGAACATACCAATTCTTAGAAAATTCACTTGTTTCTTGGGCTTCCAAGAAACAAAATTGTGTTGCATTGTCCACTACGGAAGCAGAATACATTACCGCCGACTTATGTTGTGCCCAAGTTTTGTGGATGAAACAAAGCTTGGTTGACTATGATTTGAATTTTTAAAATATAAAAATCTTTTGTGATAACACTAGTGCTATAAATATTTCCAAAAATTCGGTTTTGCATTCTAGAACCAATCATATTGATGTGCGCCATCATTTCTTACGCGATCATGTAGAGAGACAAGATGTATCCCTAGTGTTTGTTGACACAAAATCTTAATTAGCGGATATATTTACTAAGCCTCTTGGTGAGGATGATTTTTGTCGCATAAGAAATGGCTTGGGCTTATGCAATATATGAAAGTTCTATTTGCATGCATTTTTCATTACCCTATTTTTGATGGTGACAAAGGGGGAGAGAAATCTCCTCATTTGTTACACATACTTAGGGGGAGCTCATAGATAGGGGGAGCACCTATCTATAAGCTATTGTTTATTTTCGCTCTTATATAATGGTTGGTTATCATCATTAAAAAGGGGAAGATTGTTAGCCCTTATGTTTTGATGATGTTTTACAACCACCATTATCGGTACTAATTGCTTATTGAGTACAAATGTAGTGAATTCATATATCAAGCATGTTAGTGCCATAAATGGATGATTGGATGGAATATGCGCTACAACGATGATATCCAAAGGAGGAGGAGGCATAGTGATGAAGCAACATTATTTCAAGAACACCAAATTCAATTAGAAGCTTCATCCAAACTCAAGTTATATCAAGACTCAAGAATTATATTCTCGTGAGGATATTAGTTTTAGGTTTTATTTTCTCTCTGGTGTTAGATTGTAGGCAAATAGTTTAGATTTCATCTGAAGCTATTGGGATATCAACACACATGTTTTCATACTTATAGTTTTGAACGTATTTCACAAAATGTTATTTTTCATAAGTATGAAGACCTATTTGCAAAATTCTTTTTCCAAACAATTTATTTTTAGTATTAAAAATATTTTACAAAGTTTCATAATTTTCAGAGGTCAAATGAATATTTTATAAATATTTTAAGTGAGTCAAAAATCAGGTTTTTGAGTGTATCAGTTGGCGGTCGACCGCCACGGTCAACCGCGCCTGAGCTCACTCGTCAATAGGCGATAGAAACTTTCACAGCCGATCGCCGCGGTCGACCGTGAGCAAAAAATTTCTCACGGTCGACCGCCATGGTCGACCGCGAAAGTCTCTGGTTACCCAGTGCCACAGTCAATCGCGATCGATGCCCAGTGTACTCTGGTTGCTTTTTCGAAAATCCTTCTTCTTGTAGGCTTTGGGCTTGGGCCTTTTGACGTTTTCTTTGCATTTTGGCCTTTTAATATTTCATAAAATATTTGAAAGAAATTATTAAGCTTCATGGGCTTCATTTCTTCATTAAATTAAGGGCTTCTGTTGAGAGATGAGAGTTAGAGATTTATTCTTCATTAACCTGCAATTAAAAGATAAAAATAATTATTAGTGGTATATTTATTCATATAAAATAGATAATGAGGGTATAAAATTGTAATAAAATGTGATTATTAATTTCTAACTACATTTTAAAAAAATTCTGTTGGGAACTTCATGTGTTAGCAAATCAGTAAAATTAGCTTTTTTTAACTATAGCATTTTTAAATGATGTCTTGAAACGAAATAAGGGAAACCTTCTTCTATAGTTTGAATTTTGGCTTGAAAATTAATTCTTAAACTACTGTAAAGTGTCATTGTCTCTGTACAGTACAGAATGGTTAATATCTTTCAAAAATTTTAGGTTCCACGCTGGAGTGGAGCTCTTTCGCGCAGAGCCTCAAGCTAATGACTCACTGTTGAAACTCCTATGGCAGCATTCAGATGCAATTATGTGTTGCTCTCTGAAGGAAAGCCTGCTATGTTTCTATGCTTTATCTTAATGTTAAAACTCATTCATGATTCTTAATTCGTACCATATTATGCGGCCAATACGTGCGGCCAATACGTGCACTCTCATGATCACACACGTACATCGACGGACGACTCGAACTTCATGCTTGCAGCCAAATGCACGTGAATGAAAAGAATCAACATATATAATGCAACACCAGATCAGTTGACTGATATATTCATCGGTCGACCAGCGACAACGTACACAAACATACACAAACAAATCAGCCTCGGTCGGTCAACCGAATGCATACGTTGGTCAACCGATAAGAGGGACAATTCCCAAATCCTGCAGACCGATTGGTCGACTAATTCTTCTGATCATTCAACCGACCTTGATGACTGATCAAAGTGATAGTTCTTCTCTGCAATTACCAAAGCCGAAAATTGTCAAAAGAAACACATATATAAAATCTTGATTTAGTGTAATTAGGGTTTATTTTGCTACATGAAACCACAAATATAAGTTTGAGGGGATCTCAAAAAAACCCTAGTATGATTATGTTTGTAAATTCCTCATGAAAATAAATCAAATTAGCAAAAATCTCATATTAGATTTACTTCAAAACTTAAACCCAAATTCAAAGAATCTGTTTCATAACTTTCTTAAATTGGAAAGATTAAACTTTTATATCATACATATTAGGGAGTGGTCTCTGCTCATAAAATAGGTTTTAAAATCTAATAAAAACCAAGAAAAATGGGATGAGATTAGAGGATATGAAACTCGCCTCAAAATTTGTGCTAATCTCTCAAAGGCACAAGAGTCCCGATCCTCCTTCGTCAAAAGTTGTAGATCTTTGCTGTGTTGATCATATGAATTTCTTTGACCAAAAAAAAAAAAGGATTAGTTTGCTAGCCATGAAGGTGACACTGAAGTCCCAATATTCCATGTATGCATCTTTGCTGTGTTGATCATATGAATTTCTTTGCTTTGAGGATCACTTGTTTATGTGAGGAGAAACAAAATTAGAGCTTTATGAGAAACTACATGAGTTCACATACATTCGTAATGTCAAAAGGTAGAAATTCCCCAATGCCTAAGAGAATACAAATGGTTTCATTTCTTTTAACAATAATTCATAATTCTCATTACAAGTGACAATATGAATTTATTTGTAGAACGTATCTGTACTTTTTGTATGAACCAACAAATTTGTCACACTTTTGAGGACTGCATCTCGATAGGATCTTAGTTGTTTGCGTGTGTACTTGCGTGATGAGGACTGAATCATGAGGCTGGAGCTTGGTTCTTTAGACTTTCATTTCAACTTATCTTGTCGGTGTGTCCACAAGACAGCGAAGGTTTCAATTTGAGAAATCTTCAAAGCCTTCCACGCTATTACTACTATAAATATTGTTTTGATGATATCAGTAGCAAAGTTTTTTCATATTGTGATAAAAAGGAAATTGATCTAACCTTTTTCTTTGTTGAGTTCAAAGTTGTCAACATAGACTGAAACATCCTAAGACATAAAATCAGAAATGACTTTCATCACTAGACTCGAGGGGTTTCGAAATTTTCCTAGCAAGCTGGCGCCTCTTTTTTTTTTTTTCCTTTTTTTTTTGATATTTTCACCATAGTTAGTTCCCCTTTGTAGTTTTTCCTATAGGTCCTTTCAGATTTTCCTATAGTGAGGAGATTCCTATTTTACCTAGGGGGTTATACCACAGCCAGGAATTTTTTTAACAATTTTACCCCTGAACCCTTTCAGGATTTCACTAAGTCTATTGGCAGCTCATCTTTTTCCCATGGTTTTCGAAGAGGACTCACGTCTTCCACTTTTTTTTTTTTTTTGGATCCTCTACTTGTTGCTATGCTGAAATATCATTTCATGTAATACCAACAGTAAATCCTTCACTAGGCGATAAAAAGTTTCGTGGATGGATTTATTTGAGCCTTCACTTTGTCGCAATGCTGAAATATCATATTAAGTAATACTAGTAGCGAACTCTTCATTGGGCATTGGATAATTTGATGGATTTTCTTTACGCCCTCAGTTTCTAAATATGCTAAAATATCCTTTTGGCTGATACCAATAGCGAACTCTTCATAGGGCATTTGTAGAATTTTGTTTTTTTTGTTGTCATTACTTGCCTACTACACTAAAATATCATTTTGGTAATACCACAAGGGCCTCATCATGCTACCTAGATTGATTTTGATTTTTGAGTCATTAGTAGCCTGCCAAACTAAAATATCATTTTTGTGATACCACGAGTGATCTCATCATGTGACCTGGATCGATTTTAATTTTTGATTCATCAGTAGCCTGCTGCACTGAAATATCATTTTGATGATACCAGAAGCGACCTCAAAATGTGACTAAGGGGCTTTTGGAATTTTCTAACTAGGTGCCCCAGTTTTTTCTTGATGGCTTTCACCGTAACTAGTTCCCCTTAGAGGTTTTGTATATAGGTCCTTTCGGATTTTTCTATCACGAAGGGATTCCAATTTTTTTCCTGGGGGGGGGTAGTATACCACAGCTAGGATTTTTTGACAATTTTACCCCCAGGCCGTTTTAGGTTTTCACCAGGTCCGTCGGTAGCTCAACTTTTACCCGTGGTTCTCGAAAAGACTCACGTCCTCCACCAGTTTTTTTACAAGCGGGTCTACAGTTTGTACTCATGTACCCTTAGAGTTTAGGTTTGCAATTTATACTCTTGCACTTAAGGAGTGTTATAGGTTGTAGTTTATACTCATGCACCCGAGGAGTGTTGTAGGTTGTAGTTTACATTCATGAACCTAAGGAGTGTTGTAGGTTACAGTTTATACTCATGAAACCAAGGAGTGCTGCTTAATTTAGATTCATGCATGATACTTCTTCAGGAGACAACCATTGATTGATGGCATTGCTCGTTCACCATTTGCAGTCCCTCCGTCGAACACTTTTTCTATAACTGATGTGGTCTTTGTGAATGTGTCGAGATTGCAAGTGCACAATCAAGTTATAATATAAAAAATGTTGAATCACATGAGGAAGGTGTTGCATGAATTAACGAAAAGTGGTTCTTAAGTTGCGTGTGTGACAATTAGGAGTGAGAAATGTGAGATTGTGAAGTGATATAAGGAGAGTGGTTATGACTATATGCAAATAAAAGCAAAACTAGATTGAGAGTGGAGAAAGAAAAATGAAGAAATAGAAGAAAAATAAAATCAAGAATCAAATAAAGAAAAATCAAGAATAAAGAGGAAAATTAAGAAACTAAAAGATGGATGATTCAATTAGAGATATGAGGAATTTAGAATTGAATACACTAGCCAATTTCAATTATAAATTATGGATTATCCTCTTTTTATCATATATTACTTTAGATTTATCAAGCATTGACTATCAAACCACTTAAGGAAAGCATAACCTTTCACATTATCATCTAAGCAAAATTAACATTCATGAAAAGAACAACAACTATATAGTAATTCTAGAACTCCTCCTATCAATTAGTTCTCCAGTTAATTATCCTAAACATGATTATTTTAAGCGCAAGAGAGTAATTCATAATTCATAAAAGAAATTAGACCAGTTTCATACAATTCTAAAATTCCTACAATAATTAGTTCTACATCTTAAAAAATAAAAACAAAAAAACAAAAGCGAGAAAATAAAAATAAGAACTAACTCCAAAGAGGATTCTAGCCTCTAAGTGAGAGAATGAAAATAAAAACTAAGTTCAAAGAGAGTTATAACCTCTAAGTGAGAGAATGAAAGAAAAAATGAACAAAAATAAAAACTAATTCCCAAGAGGGTTCTAGCCTCTTGGCGAATAGTGCAAGAAAATAATATTTAAACAATGTAAGAAAATAAATCTATACTATAAAATAATTATAAGAAAATAAAGACATGAAAGTAAATTTACTCTACAATGCATGAAAATAAATCTAATTCAAGAGGGTTCTAGCCCTTTGAATATCTCAAGCAAGAAAAGAAAATATTATAAGAAAAATAAAAAGATAAAAGAGAAAATTTATATTCCAAGAGGATTCTAGCCTCTTGATGAAGGCAAAACTTTATCTTGATCTTCATCTTCATCTCATCTTCATCTTCATCAGCAAACAAAGAGAAGAAAAAAAATACGAAGAGGTGAAAAAATTATTTTATTAATCGCAATAAAAAATAATAATTTTGGAAGATCTTCTCAATTAAGAGTAGCCCTCCTCTCCAAATTAAGTTATTACAAATTTTTTCACCGTCAAACCCCTCACCCTCTACCCATATTTATAGCCAACAGCAATGAATGAGAACCATTAGATTTTTCTTGGGTACTAAAGATCAAATCTTAGCCATAAATGAGTTTGTTATGGATCAATTGGTTAGCCAATCATCTGACCAATCGGTCGGCTGACCGATTAGAATTTAAAAATTCTGATGTAGTTAGCTCCCTCTCATTGAGATAGGCAATTTTTATATATTATATGTTAAATTCTGCCTTTCGGATTGAGAAAAATCACCATTTATTTGTGGCTAACATCTTGAACATGATTTTCACTTGATTTCTTTTCATATTTGATCATTGTTTCTTCGGCTTCTGTAGATTACTTGGCTTGATCTTGGGCTTCAATAAAATGTTAAAATGAGAAAAATTGAGTTCTTTTGAGCTTTTGTCTATTAATTCGTCATTAACCTACAAATTAAGATAAAACATGTTTATTAGTGATATTTTTATTTAAATAAAATAGATAATAAGGGTAAAAATGTAATAAAAATATGATTAGCAAATATCCCCACACCTAAACTTTTGCTAGTCCTCTAGCAAAGAGAGAAATTAAAAGAAGAAAAAAATCCTAACTCACATTTACAGGAATCACGGTTGTATTTAGCGTATACAACAAGCATTTAAACCCTTGAGTTACCCTAGAGGACGAATTGTAGTATCGTGAGGGTTTGTAGTGAATATACCCATAAAATTTGATTAACTTGTCAATTTAGAGAACTTAGTGAATAATTAATTTAGTGAATATAACTACAAGATTTATGGTTGAGTTATGAAAATTCGGTTGTTGTTTGTATTCTAGGAACCTAAGTTCTCAAACAGTTCTTCAAACTAAGCTTAGGTAAACATGTTCCTAACACAACTCCATTCTTCTGAAAGACCTGATCTTACCTATCTATAATCTTCAGCTCCTTAGAATGGGGTGACTACTAAATAGAGTTATCAAATGGAGAGAGAATTTGTTTAGATTTAAGAGTTTGACTTGGAGGCGTTGTAACTTGATTATTGCCTGTTTCCCTAATCGTAGTGAATGGATTGCATTCACTTGAGCTTGATAGGTTGAACTTGATCCCGTGTCCTTGGGGTTGGCCATGGGTTGATTATAAAATGTTCCTTTTTCTCTCTTACTCATAGTACTAGCTAGTTGACCAAGTTGGGTTTCTAACCTAACTATGGCTTTGTTATTGGAATTGAGAATTTGTCTGGTTCATTGCATGAAGGAATTCAAAGTGTTGGAAGTTTGAGTCAACAAGTTGGTGGTCTATGTAGAAGCTTTAATCATAGTCTTTAACCTCTTTTCTAGAACATTAAGATATTTATCATGATCAGAACTTGGAGGAATATGATGTACGGATTGATGGTAAGGAGACTGATTTGGATATGGCAGATTTGGTTATTGAAAATTATTTTGGGAACTGAAAGGAATTGTGTTTCTCCTAGAAAATTAGTGGCTTGAAGAGGGAGTGAAGTTTTAATTTTTGGAGTAGTTTTCCTGATTCTATGCAAAGTTTGGGTGATTTCTCCAACATGGATTGTAAGTTAGAGAAAATGGATTATTCACAAGACGCTGGAATACAACGTATATCTGACCTAGTGGTTGATTGTTTCCTAAGAGAAGACATTCCTCTGAAACATAAGATGGAGAAAGACAGTTATGACAACCTAAGGTAGAAACTTGATTGATTCGACCTGGAGCTCGTTCTTTGATTTCTAAAGCTTCTAACCTACGCATGATTGTAGACATCTTTGCTTCAGAGGCTATGTTTGTCTCTAGGGATAAACTCTCTAAAAAATTTTAATCTTCATCAGTATTTTTTTCATGAAATCCCCTTGACACATCAATTCTAAAGAAGTTTTTGAAGAATAATCCAATCATTCATAGATGATTTGGCATAATTGTCATTTCTCAAGACCGTGGTGAGGACATTGGATAAGAAGATTTTTAAATTTGTTAAAATACTTTAAGAATGGCTCTCCTGGGACTATCTTAAAATTTTAAATGTTGTTGCTAAGCTTAACTATTTTGTGGATAAGGCAAAATTTCTTTAGAAAAATGGTGACAAATTTATCCCAAGTTGAGATAGAATTTGTTGGCAAGTGTGACACCCCTGTTTTCGCACATGGCTGCAGTCCAAAATGAACCCAGAGATGTCAAACCTACCATGCACCCATACTGTACAAAAATAAGCTTTACCAATCACAGCAATATCCTCTAGTGGAATCAAAATAAAGTGTAGGTACAAAACAGGCAAAAGAAAGGAAATAACTATAATAGATATGATATAGAAAGAAGTATCTCATAAATAAATCATATCTCAATGAACAACTTGGAATACATCTGATATCCAAAATGAATAAATATGTCTCGATAAGAAACATCTGAAAATCGTTATAAGGCACACTATAATTTACACTATAAAATAAACTCTAAGGTCTGAACAAAAATATAAAACTACGGTGGAGCCTCTAATAAATCTCAAGTGACGGTGACTATGCAAGAGCTCCGTCATCCTGCGACTCTCTGGTACTCTGAATTACCTAAAAGAATATTAGAAGAAAAAGAGTAACAATAAGAGCGTCATAACTGTTGGCCTTCTTGTTTTGATGATGTTTAACAAAAAATTTACTTCTAATGTTGTTTGTCTAGTGCTTTTATTTTCATATTTATTCTAGGCAAACAACGAGTTGGAGGATGGATGGAATTACGCATTCACGGTCATATCAAATGGAGATTGGCGGAATTGTGGAGTGAAGCATTGCTATTCAAAGTTAAAGATCCAAGTTCAAGCTTCATCCGTGAGTGTACCAACTCAAGCTATATTGAAGATCAAGATTGCTTAGGTAAATAGTTTAGGTTTTATATTATGTGTGTTAAGTACTCTAAGCTCAATATCATATACACACACGTTTTATTAGTTTTTATGTATGTATATATATATATATATATATATATAT
>BQKN01066504.1:305387-356905 GCA_022839385.1 Asparagus kiusianus
CGGTTTATCCACAAACAAAGTTTTTACTGGCATATAAATAAATATTTATATTCATACATGTTTGTTTTTACGTGGATAAATTGGTTTGATTTAATTTCATAGATATGAAACAACTCATATGTTTCATATTCTATTGTATTTATGAAAATGGTGTATTCATTATTTATAGACTTTATAACAATAGTTTATATCTTCCTTTAAGTCTATAAAATTATTTTGTAAAGTTTCAAAACATGGTTAAGTTAAAATGTCAAAACTCATATGTTCACATTTTCATATTTTGGACTATTTTGCAAAATAATAATATTTTACATTTGGGAAGTCCTTTTTGAAAACCAGTTTTTGTAGCATGTGTATTATCATGTCTACAATCATTTCCCAAGTTTTATATTTTTTTGAATTTATTTGATATTTTTAAACAAGGTTTCAAAATCAGAAAAACACTTTCAAAACCTGTTTTGTTATATATCAGTTTGCGGTCGACCGCAACGGTCGACCGCGCTTGTGTCTTTTCCTGAGTGAGCAGCAGAAACTTTCGCGGTCGACCGCCACGGTCGACCATCAGCTCAAAAATTCCCACGGTCGACTGCCACGGTCGACCGCGTAAGTCTCTGGAAGTTTTCTGAGTTTCAAAGCTGGCTCGCGGTCGACCGCGAGAATTTCACGGTCAACCGCCGTATGTCCAACAGCTCTTTTTGTACAGAATCGTATTCCTGATTTTCTAGGATTTTTGTTGTTTTGTTTGGGGTTTTGGCTGTTGGTTTCTCTTCCTATATAAACCCCTCAAACCCTCTTCTACCAGTAACAAGAAGAGAAAGTTTTAAACAAGTTTAAGAGTGTTTTACACTTTGTTTTAAGTTTGGTTTTCTGTTTAAAAAGGAGGAAGCTTTCATTGCAAATTGTGGGATTCATTCTCAATCTTCTTCATCCTCTCCTTTGTGTTTATAGAGAAGTTTTCTAACTCTTTTCTCTAGCAATTTCATTATTGATTTTCATATTCTTATTATTGCTAGTTTGCTATTTGAGTTAGATTTTATATTGAGTTTAGTTGATTTGATTTTACTCATTGTTTACACACACCCACTTGAGCTTATTGTATTGCATACATTGTATATTTGAGGTTGTGAGAGATTGTAACAATTGAGTGTGAGCTTTCATTGTGTACTCATCCATAGTAGGGAACAAACATTTATTGTATTGAGCCTAATAGTGAGGATACACTTTGTAATACACTTGTACACCGAGAGAAGTGTGTAGTGTGAGTCGGGGATCTTCCCAAGAGGAGTGGCGTCGGTTGACGAACCTAAGGAGAGATTGTATCCGAGCACTTAAGGGAGACACGTCTAGGTCCAATACTTGAGAGGGTGTAGAGTGGGATTACAAGAGTATTGGTTGTAAAGTTTTCGGTTAGCTAGAAAACCGAGTGTGGAGTGTGTAGAAGTTTCGGCTTCCAAACCGGATTGTATTAGTGGATTTCTCCCCGAGAGTGGGGAGCGGAGACGTAGGACGGAAGGTCCGAACTCCGTGATCATTTGATTGTGTTTGAGTGTGCTTTGGCGTTTATTCCTATTTGTGCTCATTGCTCATATCGTCATTGTCTCATTATTTATATCATCCACTATCTTGCTTAGATTGTTTACCCTTGAGTTTGTTTATATATCATTGCATATATTTTTATCATATAGGATATATCTCATTGTTCATATTGCTTATCCTAGCTCATATATCTTATTGTATTTCATACTTATTAGGATAACTTATTAATTAGTTTTAATTAGCATAAAATCGGATTAGACTAGCATAAGACCCTAATCACCCCCCCCCTCTAGGGTCTAACAATAACCCTATAGCAAGATCACCTCCATCCGCCCCCAGGGGAAGGGCTGCTAGATGGAGTGGAGGCTCTACCTATTAAGCATAGTCTACCTAGATCATTTTCCCCCGTATCTAATAGAATTATTATTTAGACACCTACAATACGTGACGTAGTAAGTCGAGCGAAATAATCCAAACAAGGAAACCCTTATGTATATACCATATGCCTCGAATTGTAAACATCTAAACATTAATACCGAACTAAAGAAAATAATCTAAATGAAATCAACAATTAGAAATCCACAACAAGAGACTGGTACGTCGAGTGAAATAATCCAAACAAGGAAACCCTCATGTATATATCATATGTCTCAAATTGTAAATCGCTAATTATTGATCCCAACTAAGAAAATAAAGAAAATAGTAAAAGAAAGTAAAGACATCAACATATCGTATTCATAATATCTTTCACTATCACTGGGAAGATAGAATGAATACCGGTACAAATCCTGTGTACTTTCTGTTAGACCCTAGAGGGGGGTGATTAGGGTCTTATGCTAATCTAATCCCAATTAAAAGCTAATTAAAATTATGTTGCTCAATATGTTCTTACAAGAAGAAATATGATATGGATATGAACAAAAATGATGAATAGAAAGTATGCTAAGCAAAACACAAACACACGATATGTTTACGAGGTTCGGTCACCACGACCTACGTCCCCGCTCCTCACCTCGAGGAGATATCCACTATCACAATCCGGTTTGGAAGCCGGAACTTCTACACACTCGGTTTACAAGATCACCGAAAACTCTCACACTACACAAACACAATGCAATCACACTTTACACACTAAGTGTAGGAACCTAGCCCGTGTCCTCCTCCTCAAGTGCTCGATTACAACCTCTCCCTAGGTTCGTCAACCGACGCCACTCCTATTGGATTTGACCCCGTCTCTTGCCTCAAACTTGTCTCGGTGTACAAGTGTATTACAAGTGATTCTCACAAATAAATGTTAAATATAATGATTTGTTCTCAAAAAACAAGTGAGAACACAATGAAGCTCACACTCACTAAA
The DNA here is from genome assembly GCA_022839385.1 of Asparagus kiusianus. Classification (NCBI taxonomy): domain Eukaryota; kingdom Viridiplantae; phylum Streptophyta; class Magnoliopsida; order Asparagales; family Asparagaceae; genus Asparagus; species Asparagus kiusianus. The sequence continues at coordinate 308,281 of BQKN01066504.1, forward strand.
TCACACACCACAACCCACACTATATGGTATGAAAATATTAAGCTCAATAAGTGTGTGTGATAATAGTGAATGAAACTCAATAGATATAGCTAAATGAAATGAAAATGAATTAACAAGCTATATAAGAGTTTAGAAGACTTCTCAAACAAGAAGAACAGTAGAGATGATTCCAATAGGATTTGAATGTCACTTCTTGTTGTAGAAAAACTTCACCTGAAAATGGATTGATGAAATCAACTATTAAACAGCTCTTAAACACACTTAATATTTTGTTAATCACAAAAGTTGGATTTCTTGGATGTCTAGAGAAAGAGAAGCAATGGGGTATATATAGCACCCCAATACAACAGCAAAAACATGAGTAAAAGACCAAAAAACCATTTTGAACACAGCTGTAAAAACTAGCCGTTGTAAAGTTCTGACAGTTCGGCGGTCGACCGGTCCGGTCGACCGCGAAGCTCAAAAGCATAGAAAAACAGAAATCAAAGCTGGCGGTCGACCGACGGAAATTTCGGTCGACCGGAAAAGTCTCTGGATGTTCTCTCGGTCGACCGGTGCGGTCGACCGTGAGCATAGAACAAATGAGCTCAGGAAAATACAACTGGCGGTCGACCGACAGAAATTTCGGTCGACCGGAAAAGTCTCTGGATGTTCTCTCGGTCGACCGGTGTGGTCGACCGTGAGCACAGAACAAATGAGCTCAGGAAAATACAACTGGCGGTCGACCGCACCGGTCGACCGAAAACTGACATATGGCATATTACAGGTTTTAGGGCTGTTTTGAAACTTCATTAAAAATATCAAATCAAATCCAAAAATAGTGAAACTTTGAGAAAAGTTTCTAAATGATGAAATAAACATGTTTGAAAATGAATTTTTGGAAAATCAATTTTCTTTTGTGAAAACTCCCTGTTTTTGAAAAATATTCAGAAAACCTGTTTTTCGTGAACATGAAAATTAACATAAGTCTTGTAAATATGTATACATATATTATGTATGTATTATATGTATATAATGAAGTATGAAAGAGCTGTAAACATGAGAAACAAGTTATTGTAACAACGTTTGATGAAAAATCAATTATACGATAGAAAGCGTCAAAAATCGTGTTAAGTGTACATATATTGAGCTTAGATATAATCATACAATATATGTAAGTAAACCAAACTAATACCTAGGTAACTCCATGCATATGAACTTGAATCTTTAACGCTGTGTTGAATTACCTGTAAGGAGAAACAAAAACACAAAAACTAGATAATATATTAGCGATAAATTGTTTGACAAATCATCATCAAAACAATAGGGTCAACACTTTCAAATGCAAAGGACTCTAGGTCATATATTTCAGTAGTGAGTCAAAAATATAACTGGCATCCGTCCACGACTCGGGCTATAATTTAACTATCTCAATGCAATTCCGTGCAAGATTCTGATTCATCGCATCATCATGCGTGACGGACTACACGGTCGGTATCCTAATAATGTACATGACTCATTAGTCTCATCGCATCTCTGTACGTAACAAGAGTACGGGACGGACTACCAAGTAGGCATCCTAAAAATACGACTCACAAGCCTCATCGCACCCTAGTACGGGACGGACTACTAGATAAATCATCCTAAATCCAACTCAATGGCCTGTACAAATGGAATATCGACACACTTCCCCCGTAGTACTGAACTGAGCTCATCAATGATATCTAGAAGGTGTGTTATAATATGTACTAAACTATTTCTCAAAGTAATCGGGTCAAAACCTATTATAACTTTGGTTGTAACTTTCTCATCCGACCTCGGAATCTTATTTGGTATTTTGGTATTTTGGTTGTAACTTTCTCATCCGACCTCGGAATGAGGTGATTTAAAATTTGTTGGAAATATGTTGAAGATACCTACAACTTTGGTCTTTTAAGTTGTTCCATATTCAAACTTCATCGGTGTGTAAAATATATAAATTCTTAACTGGTCACTTTTCCAGATTTCTCTCTGTGCATGTTTTGTACATTTGCACTCATATATTTACAAATATACATTGAATTGATCTCAAATCAATTCTTATCATACTCAAACATCAAATATGTTATATTTTAACCTTATAACATATTTATTATTATTATTTACATAATATTTAAATTTTTGGGGTTTTATAGTAAGCTATACAGCCATTTCTTAGCTTTGTCCCTAAGGGCAAATGGAATGAATCTAAGCATAATCGCATCCTTAAATAGTTCCCTAATCTTAATCATGAGATAAACTTTCTCAAACTCAGAGATAAATATGTAAGCGTCTTTGGTTTTATATCCTAAGAATTTTAGAAGCATGTTTATGTAATGAAGTCTAAGCTCAAAATTAGTTCCATTTATCTCAAGAAGCATAATGCAAGATGGGACTGCATTCGCAGTTAGGTAACACATATCTTGAAGAACAGGTGGATTATCCATTTTAAAGGATGGTTTAACACAAATTAAACAATTGGTGATATCCCTAACTCAAATTTGCATATACCGAAACAAATTCTTTTTATAATTTTTTTAAATTCTAAGAATAACAGAAGCTAGTTTTGTTTTTGAGGAAAAAACTAAAAGATCTAAAAGATAATGAGAATGATGAGAAGAAAAAACTAACTAAAAAAAACCAAAAGTAATCACTTTGTGTCAATCACTTTAAATTTTAGGGTTAAGCCTAGACTCGACTAGACCAACCCTTAACCAAATACTCATTTAGTGAAAAGATTGAAGTTTACATGTTTAGCTAGCTAGGTAAGAATAATACTAGAGGGAGATTAAAGATCAATTAAGCACCTCGTTCTTTATGGAGTGCTTTACACAACCCCTAAACCTTGCCTTAGACACCAACGAATTCAAGTAAACTTAAACCGGTTCGCTTGGGGATTTCTTATTCCTTAATGAGTTCGACTCCTTAGGGGCCAACGTCTAATGAGTTTTAAAAAGCTTGGACTTGTGTAGTGAGGAATTAATAATTTGTGAGCTAAGGAAAGGGTGATGAAATCTCTCACCTTATCTTGATTAGGGGGTTTTCCCTTAAGAATATTTTCAAGTGAATGTTAAATCAAGATGCTCAAATCACTTGGATGAATTCCTACTATTATATGCAATGCAACCCTATGAATTAAAAACAACTACAAAAAGGATGCTCAAAATAAAATCGTTTTGTTTTTTAATTAAGGTTAACAATCAAACAAATGTGAGAAAGAAAGCTCTTGTTTGAATTTATTATCTTGTTAGTAAATGTCTAAGTGGATGGTGAATTTTATTATGGTCGACTAAAAGTAAATTTTTTTAAGATCCTAATTATCTCTACTAATGAGGAACTAACTAAAAGGATGGAGTAGAAAATACTAGAAAGAAGAGTTACCACAAGTAAATCTTTAATCTTCAATCTTCAATTCTTGATCTTCAATTTCAAAATGGTTCCTTAAGAAAACACATAAATTAAAGAACCAAAATAAAAAATCCTACTTATAAGCACCTTCTCCGGCAACAGCGTCAAAAACATGATGTGGTGTTTATGAATATGTCGAGATTGCAATTGCACAATCAAGTTATAGTATAGAAAAATATCGAATCTCACGATGAAGGTGTTGCATGAATTAATCAAAAGTGATTCTTAAGTTGTGTGTGTGACAATTAATAGTGAGAAATATGTGATTGTGGAGAGATATGAGGAGAGTGGTTGTGACTATATGCAAATAAAAACAAAACTAGATTGAGAGTGGAGAAAGAAAGATGAAGAAATAGAAGGAAAATAAAATCAAGAATCAAATAAAGAGAAATCAAGAATAGAGAGAAAAATTAAGAAAGTAAAAGATGGAGGATTCAATTTGAGATATGAGGAATCTACAATTGAATCCACTAGCCAATTTCAATTATAAATTTTGGATTATCCTCTTTTTATCACACTTAACATTAGATTTATTAAGCATAGACTATCAAACCACTTAAGAAAAGTATAACCTATCAAATTATTATCTAAACAAAATTAACATTCATGAAAAGAACAACAACTAGATAGTAATTCTAGAATTCCTGCTACCAATTAGTTGTCTAGTTGATTATCTTAAACATGATCATTTTAAGTGCAAGAGAGTAATTCACAATTCATAAAAAAAAATAGACCAGTTTCATGCAATTCTAAAATTTTCACAATAATTAGTTTCATATCTTAGAAAATAAAAATAAAGAAACAATGAGAGAATGAAAATAAGAACTAACTCCAAAGAGGAATCTAGCCTCTAAGTGAGATAATGAAAATAAGAACTAACTTCAAAGAGGGTTCTAGCCTCTAAGTGAGAGAATGAAAGGAAAAGAATGAACAAAATAAAAACTAATTCCCAAGAGCATTCTAACCTCTTTGTGAATAGTACAAGAAGATACAATCTAAACTATGTAAGAAAATAAATCTATACTACAAAATAATTATAAGGAAATAAAGACATGAAAGTAAATCTACTCTACAATGCATGAAAATAAATCTAATTCAAAAGGGTTCTAGCCCCATGATTATCTAAAGCAAGAAAAGAAAATGTTACAAGAAAAACAAAAAGATAAAAGAGAAAATTTACATTCTAAGAGGGCTTTAGCCTCTTGATGAAGGCAAATTTTTATCTTGATCTTCATCTTCATCATCAAACAAAGAGAAGAAAGGAAACATATGAAGAGGTGAAAAAATTTATTTTATTAATTGTAAAAAAAGTTATAATTTTGAAAGGTCTTCTTAATTAAGAGTAACCCTCCTCTCCAAATAGAGTATTTACAAAAAAAATTACCCTCCAACCCCTAACTCTCTATCCCTATTTATAGCCTTCAACAATGAATGAGAACTATTAGATTTTACTTGTGCTCCAAGGATAAAATCTTAGCCATAAAACGAGTTTGTTACTTATCAATTGGTCGGCCCAATCCGTTTACCAATCAGTTGGCTGACCGATTGGCCAAGTGGTTGGCCGACTAATTAGAATTTAAAAATTCTAAAAATCTACTTAGCTCCGTCTCGTCGAGATAGGCAATTTTTATATATTATATATTCAATTTCGCTTTCCGGATTGAGAGATATCACTATTTTTTGTGGTTAACATCTCGAACATGATTTTCACTTGATTTCTTTTCATATTTTATCCTTGTTTCTTCGGTTTTTGTAGGTTGCTTGGCTTGATCCAAGGCTTCAATAAAAAGTTAAAAAATAAGAAAAATTTGAGTTCTTTTTGAGCTGACGTTCATTAATTCTTTATTAACCTGTAAAATTATGATAAAACGTGTTTATTTAAACAAAATAAATAATGAGGGTAAAAAATGTAATAAAAATGTGATTATCAATAACATAGGAACCTTCCCCATTTTGCTCAAATTTTTACCGGCATGGTGAGTAACAATGATTGGTCTTCATAGTACCAAGATGTCACGCCCCGCTTCCCAAAATACTCAGGAATCGGAATGTGAATAAGCCTGCAACGTATTAGATTAAGGATAATAAATAAAAATAAACATTTCTCCTCAACCTAATACGCTAAGCATCAAGAAATAAATATAATGCGAAGTCACAGGTCCCCGATCATAATAGCGAGAATATAATGAACAACACAGAAGAAAATAATACATATCATAATGAATATTATCCCAGACATAATATTCGGGTCAACATGCCCTTATACAAAACTGAACAAATGAATACTGGAGAATATAGAATACAACGATCAAGCGGAAAAGGAAATGCTACAAAAGTAAGCTAATACCATCAAACAACTAGAGGGAATAACTAAGCTTCGTCTTCTTCTGCTCGATCTGTAAAACACTCCTGCGGAGGATCCTTCGGTTCTGGAACGTCTTCAAGCTATAGCTGGTCTTCCTCAAAGTCTGACGTACACCAGAGAAAACAGGTGTACGTCAGCGTGCATGGCACACGGCAAGATCCCACAAAAGAAAAGAACGAATGAAAACCCAATGCGAAAAAGGATACAACAGTAGAAATGACAAAGAAACGTGTAACTGGAAATCCAACAAAATCAACCAATAAGTTGATCATGCAGCAAGCGATCAGAATAATCATCCAAGTAACAGGGTCATACAACTAGATGGAATTAATACTTAAAAATATACAATAAGAGACGTAGTACATCGAGCGAAATAATCAAAACAAGGAAACCCTCATGTATATACCATATGTCTCAAATTGTAGATAATTAAATATTAATCCCGATCTATGTATGAAAAGAAACACAACTCACCTACATCTCACAGGAATTCATACTTAACCAACAACGAGGTCATATAACTAGCCATCCTAAAACTCACCGGTCCACATCTTACATAAAGTCAACATTCATATCACCGAATAACTGACTATTCACAAATCCTCTACGCGCATCCAATACCAGTACACGAATTGGTCAAATGACTACACGCTATCCGATCTCAGCCTAGTCCGAACTCAGGCAAAGCTCAGGTGACGAAACATGTCACGGACTAAAGTGACTACACAAATTCAATTTAACCTAACAAACCAACCTCAGTGACTACACGAATTCACTGGCGCGAGCCTGGAAGTTACATTAATAGCCACATCCGATCACATGAACAAAGACTTTCTCATCCCAACTCTTCTCATTTTTCTAAGTCAACAATCAAAGTCCATAATATCTCTGGTTCACCACCTAAATCAGTCAACACACCCACATATGTCACTAGGTCTGTTCATGACGCACGAGGCCACTAAGTCATGATCTACTACGGGTTCTCAACACAACCAAGAACAATAAAAGTAGACATGATAAATACAGTAAAATATTCACAAAACATAAAATGTAATCATGAATCAGTAAAAATATGCATACAGCCCGGTTTCATTCAATATCTTGTTATCCGAATCTCAAAACTACTCATAAAAATTATCAGCAACTAAATAATATCCAATACGACTAAGGTTAAAACTAAAATTGAAAAATTGTGATCGTTTTATACATAAAATGTCATCGTCTACAACTACCCACACAAAATCATAATTTACTTAAAACCCAAAATAAATAATTCATGTTACAAATAAATTAATTCAAATCATCATAATTATAAAAAATATAATTCTTTTGCCGAAATAACTTAACAACTCAAAATGACCCTTTTTCGAAATAAATTAATTTAAATTATCTATTTTAATGATTATTCAAACAGAACTCCTTTTCCAAATAAATTCTTTCTCGTCATAATTATTCTAAAAATAATCTTTAAAAATAATAATCTATTAATTCTTATCCTTACAATATCAGTTATTCTCATCTATCATCAAACAATCCACGCAGATAATTATATCATAATTTAAAAACTACAACCAACCACAATACAGTCAAAATATGCATATAATGTATAATAAATCTTAAATTCAGATTTGAGCAAGAGGGATCTTGCCTTAAAAACATGTGCAAACCTCTTAAACAAACAGCAAGCAATCCATAAGTAAAAACAACATGTTCTCCCTTGCCACACATCGATGATCTCGCCCTCGTGTCGGTATTGTGCTTCACAAAGCTCTCAAAATTCATAAGAAAAAGATCTAGGGTTTTGAGGAGAGAGGGTGGCTACTAAGGTTCAAAGATATGATAAAAAAGAGGAATTTTCATGAAAATATAGGTATTTATAGAGGCAAACCCGAAACAAACCCGTTTGACCCGAACCAGGAAACCTAGTCTGACTGGGAAAATTACCTTCAGTATTTTGGCTGTAACTTTCTCATCTGACCTCAGAATGAGATGATTTAAGACTTGTTGGAAAGCAGTTGACGAGACCTACAACTTTAATCTTTTGAGGTTTTCTAGATTCCAACTGAATCATTATATATAATATAGAAACGTTTAACTGGTCATTTTTCCCAGATTTCTCTTTGTGCATGTTTTGTGCATTTGCACTCATATATTCACAAATATACATTGAATTGATCTCAAATCAATTCTTATCATACTCAAACATCAAAATATATTATTTTTTAGCATAAAACATATTTATCATTATTTATCATGAAAATTTTTTAATTTACGGGGTTTTACATTCTTCCCCCCTTTAAACAAATTCCGTCCTCGGAATTAAAATAAAATATCACGATATCATATAGTAATTTGTAAAGAAAAAATAATACATATAATAGCTAATAATAGTAAGTAAAAAGTATATCAATAATGGACGTAGATAAAAGACATAAAATTATATGCAACAATCATGTAATTATGTATTCATAACATTTACACAACGAACACAATATCAAATATACCAATAACCATTATATCATTATACATGTTAGAATAACCAAATATGATACAAAAACTATAAACCCGATATACATAAAGAATAAACATAATACAACATATGAACTGTCATGTAATAATTTCCAAAATAATAATCAACTATGAACATAACAGTTAACTAAAACAGTAATACAGAGACTTGTGTATATAAAAAATTGATATATATACAACAATTGAAATAATTAATGAATAGACAATAAAATATATTATCAAAGTAAAATATACATAATCTCACAAAATAAACAACTAATAAACACCACAAAATATCTACAATGTGCAAAACATGCATCTAAGTTGTATAAACTTATAACACTCATTTCACATCCTAAAATAAACTATGAAACTACTAATGAAACGTAAAAGAAATAACTATGTTAACCAATAAACAATATAACCCAAATAACACAAATAGACTAATAAATTAATAAAATTAAAGACAACACAAAAATACATGCAAGAAAAACATATAACTTGATAAATATCCAAATAATAATGGTAATAAAACACGTACATGAAAAGTAAAATGTGACTGAAATTATGTGGTAACATACACACAACAATCATGTATAAATACATGTACGATACGTAGAATTAATAAAATAAATGTAACACAAAATAAGAATAACTACACTATAACGTGACCATAAACAAAAATTATAACAAAAACATAATAAATACTAAATCACAATTAGTATAGGAATACACAAATTAAAACGTGAAAAAAACATGAGCAAGAATACACTGCATAAAATATAAAACTCACTAACCACAAAAATATTTCGACTAAATACATTACCATAATACAATATGTAAAAACACAAAAATCAAAGCTAAACAAATACACATATTGTAACAACCTTTAATAACCCTATATACAAACTATAAAGCCATAACACCACACACTCACACTAAAAAATAACAACTCCTATTTAAAGAAAAATATAAGAGTAAAACGATATTGATATAATATGATCTACGAAAAAAATACAAAAATAAGAAAAACGAAACAGAAGAGTAACACTATGTAAAATAACACAAGTCAAAATAATAAAAAATACCAATTTGACAAAGAAAAACATAACTGAAGGACTCAATGCATTCAAACAAGTAACGAACAAATTAACAGTATAAAGTCAAAATAAATTAACACATACAAAAATCATAGAATACACCGAAACATAAATGCTTACTAACAATACTGACACTCACAAACATACTACTAGATAAAGAAGTATAATATATAAAAACAAAAACTATGAAAGGTAAAATAGGTATATAAGCAAATGAAAACATAAGAAGAGCATAATTTCGTATAATAAAAACACCGATATATTTTAGATAAACATGGTTACACAGTTGATACTAGAAATAATGAATGACTATAAATCAATAAAAAGTATACATCATAAATATAATAATCTATGTGAATACACTATAATGAAAAAGAGAATAGTACATATAAAAATAATGAGAAAGTAAAACACAACACAAGTAAAGAAAATAATGAATAGAGAATGAACAACAACTAATAACACAATAAAAGACGTAAAAATCTAAAAATACCATAAAATACTAAAAAATAATACATATATACAATGTATATGTCATAATGACAAAATAATACATATCGAAAACGAAGCAAAAAGCAACAAATATACAAATACACTATAAACAAACCATGAATAAATACTATAGATACTCACAAATACTATTTAGAATTATCTTTATATTGATTATAAAAAGATAATAATTAATGATACGAGATAATGTAACAAACATAGATAATTAATAACTTAACACCAAACCTAACAATGTGAATAAATGCTTGAATATCAAAATAGAAATACATAACTCGTAGAAATAACAAAACCAATATGAACATATTAAAACAACCTAAACAAGACAAAACTGACTGATAAAAACCATATACTAAAAATATAAAGGATAAGAATATACTGCATGTAGAATATTAAAATCATGAATCTATTAAAGTAAATCATGAAATACAAAGAATATACAATAATCTAAACATAAGTAATTAATAGATGATATGATAGAAAAACACACTCTTACACAATTTAGATATGCTAAAATATATGTAAACACAAGAAAATAATCTGAATATCAGATATGTTATGTGATGTATATGTGAAATCTAATGACATGATTTGAACAATTAAAAATGTATAAGTAATGATATTTTTTTATTAATAAAAATATACAATATAACACTGTGTGTGATACATAAAATAATGTAATAAATAATACAGAAATCAATACAATTAAATGATATATAAGTCAAATCAAAGAAAATTAACATAGTTGTAAAAATAATAACACATATAATAACGACCGATACGAGGAAAGATGAATTATAGGAACATAGCGTATAATCGCGAAGCGATGAAACAAGAACAGTGGGAAACCCCGGAGTCAAAAAGTGATAAGATAGGGACGAAACGAAATCTATCAAGAAAATAGGATAAGGGCTCAAGAATAGTCTCACGGATGAAATCATGATACGCGTCTAAGTTGTCCGTTATATTCTCACTGGTAGGAACTCGGGACTGAGACCTGCATGAACCACCACTAAAACCTATCACGCACCGTTTCCCAAAATACCCAAGAATCGGAACGTGAACAATCCCCGCGACGTATTAGATTAAGGAGAATAAATAAAAATAAACATTTCTCCTCAACCTGATACGCTAAGCGTCAAAAAATAAATATCATGCAAAGTCACAGGTCCCCGATCATAATAGCAAGAATATAATGAACAACACAGAAGAAAATAATACATATCATAATGAATATCATCCCAGACATAATATTCGGGTCAACATGCCCTTATACAAAACTGAACAAATGAATACTGGAGAATATAAAATACAATGATCAAGCGGAAAAGGAAATGCTACAAAAGTAAGCTAATACCATCAAACAACTAGAGGGAATAACTAAGCTTCGTCTTCATCTGCTCGGTCTGCAAAACACTCCTGCGGAGGATCCTTCGGTTGTGGAATGTCTCCAAGCTATAGCTGGTCTTCCTCAAAGTCTAACGTACACCAAAGAAAACAGGTGTACGTCAGCGTTCATGGCACACGGCAAGATCCCACAAAAGAAAAGAACGAATGAAAACACAATGCGAAAAACGATACAACAGCAGAAATGACAAAGAAACATGCAACTGGAAATCCAACAAAATCAACCAACAAGTTGATCATGCAGCAAGCGATCAGAATAATCATCCAAGTAACAGGGTCATACAACTAGATAGAATTAATACTTAAAAATATACAACAAGAGATGTAATACGTCGAGCGAAATAATAAAAACAAGAAAACCCTCATGTATATATCATATGTCTCAAATTGTAGTAATTAAATACTAATCCCGATCTATATATGAAAAGAAACACAACTCGCCTACATCTCATAGGAATTCATACTTAACCAAGAATGAGGTCATGTAACTAGCCATCCTAAAACTCACCGGTCCACATCTCATATAATGTCAACATTCATATCACCAGATAACTGACTATTCACAAATCCTCTATGCGCATCCAATACCGCTACACGAATCTTTCAGATGACTACACGCAATCTGATCTCGACCTGTTCCGAACTCAGGTAAAGCTTAGGTGACGAAACAGGTCACGGACTTTAACCCAACAAACCAACCCCAGTGACTACACGAATTCACTGGCGTGAGCCTGGAAAATACATCAACAGCCACATCCGATCACATGAACAAAGACTTTCCCATTCCAACTCTTCTCGTTTTTATAAGTCAACAATCAAAGTCCACAATATCTCTGGTTCACCACCTAAATCAGTCAACACACCCACACATATTACTAGGTCTGTTCATAACGCACGAGACCACTAAGTCATGATCTACTAAGGGTTCTCAACACAACCAAGTGTAGGCGTATAAAACTACCTATAGGTCCCTTAACACAGCTCGACGACGTCGATTCAACAAACGAACCATCGGGCAATGTATCCAAACACGATCGTTAGTCTGTAACACCGAAGCCAAGCGATACGCGACGAAGAGGATTAACGAGGCTACGAGGTTAACGAACCGTATGCAAACAACGGAATGAATCCACTCGTGTGCGGAATCAAGCCAACAGGTTGAGGAATCGACGAGTCATCCAACCAAGAGCGGACTCGGACGAATCACGATCGAATCAAGATCAGTTTCGGACTCGAACTCAGAAGTGGATTTACTGCCAAATCAGGTCAACGAATCAAATCCGGATAAATCAACCACAGAACCGGAAAACGAACACAAAACAGCAAAACAACAAACACCTGGAGGGCGGCTCACAGAACCACCAAGGCGGCTTGGTGGCCGAGCCACCAAGTGGTGGCTCAGCCAAGCCACCTAGGTGGCTCGGTGGCCGAGCCACCTTGTGGTGGCTCGGCAGCCACCAAGGTGGCTCGGCCACCACCGAGCCACCATGTGGTGGCTCGGTGGCCAAGCCACTAAGGTGGCCGGCCACCTTGTGCCAAATGCACAGTGAGGGTTGCCTATAAATAGGCCCCCCTTGGTTCATTTTCAAAGGTTGGAAATTTGGGAGAGAGGCGAAGCCCTGCAGGATTCGAAGCTCAAAACTTAAAAAGATCTAAACTTTGGGACTTCGGGGACTTGCTCATCCAGATCTGGTGCTCAGCGATCATCAACGCCAAATAAGGCAGGAGTTCGAGAGGACCGGATCTCAGATCTACGTAGTTATACTCCGGATCAAAGCTTGGTCTTTGATCCCAAGATTAGGGCGATTATTTCCTTGGTGAACTAATCCCCCGGCTATTATTTCCTTGGCGAAATAATACCCGTCATACTGCGTAGATCCGACCGGATCTAGATTTCGCGTTGGTCCACGGATAAACCCCGGCGCAGGCAAACAACCCACACAAGCGAGCGACCGTAAAACAGGAGCTCGTGATTTGTTCGGCAAATAAGGAGAAAGTTGTAATCTTTTTTCATTTTTCTTTGATTTTCATTGTAACCGGATCTTATAAAAAGACCGGATCTTTGTAATCGATAAACTATTACAAGAGTGTGCAATGGAATCATCAATGAAGAAAGCAACGATTTTCACCGCGAACGATCTGGCGACCACAGTGGGAGCCGCCGATCTCGCTGCCGAGATCGGAGCGTCGCAGCTGCGGATCTCAATCCCGGTTGTGGAGGAGATCGAATACGAGTTCGATCAGCAAAAGTTCGAGGCGTACCTGTCGTCCTCGTCCGGATCTACCTCCCCCCGCAAGTCTAAGAAGTTCTCCTCTAGGAGAAAGGTTCGTTGGTACGAAGATGTGCAAGAGACCAATGAAGATCTCGCCCCGTTTGATGCCAAAGCTGCATCGGGTGAGATCCCTCCAAATCCCAACCAGGCCAAATCTGCTCTGGCCAACCCTTCCGCCACAGAGGGCGTGGTGACTCTCTCGAAGAGAGCCCGCCAAAGACAGCGTCAACGCCTTGCGAAACAATTCGCAAAGGCCATGGAGTCCGTTGACGGGATTCGCTACAACGCGGATCTGAAGAACAAGAGAGGCAAAAAGCCTCAACAACAGATGAACGGTGGATTCTCTAAGCCGCCAACAATGGAATGGGTCCGTGTCAAATGGAACCGGTCAACGCTGGAGGAGCGCATTCGTAAGCGCCGCGCGTTATCAGCGTAGGCACGGGCTCAAGCTGAAGAAGCCCGTAGAAAGCTTTAGAAGGAGGTGACAAAGAAGCCGCCACCAACCCGCAAAGTCTGGAGGCCGAAGTCCGAAGTGACGATTCAGGCCAAAGAGCAACCTTTGCAGCCTTCGAAGCAGGTTCAACATCCGGCGAACCAAACAAAGTCGCCGACAATTCCCATGGCCACTCCGAGAGATCCCGCGGGGCCATCCCAAAGAAGGAAGTCAGTCTTGGAGCGCCTCGGTCCACTTCCCGAGGAGCGAAGCAAAACTCCAATCCAAGAACGTTTGGGCCCACTAAAGAAGCCCCAAATGAATCAACATGCTGGGGGTCGCCGCAACCCTCAACATGACAAGAAGTTCAAGGCAGCTACGCACGCTAATTTGCGCATTGAAGTACAGGAGCCCACTGAGAATTCACGCCCACAAAGGCATGTTTCGAGGCACGTGACTCTTGAAGGCCCGAAAAAGGCAATTCACCCTCAGAAGGAAACGTTGTCGTCCGATGACGATGGCGTTATACCTAAGAAATCGTGCCAACACACGATAGGTTACTCAGACTTTCAAACGGGCGAGTTGTACTATCGTGTTGGGGGTACGAATAAAACCAGAAAAAGGAGTCCTTGAAAATCAGAAACTCAGTGCCCCTGTTCCAAACTCATTCGGGCAGTGTTGTCTGAATGCAGATGCAACAATACAATCCCCGAGAGAGTTTCTATGTTCGAGAGGCTCAGTACAAAAACGCCGAAACCAAGGCATAGGCGTTTCCGACGAAGAAGAACGGTGGTCGAAGATGGAGAATTTCCGAGGGTCACCACCAATATGACCAGCAAAGGAACATCGGCTCAGGACGATCCCGAGGCGATTCCAGAGGTGCCCCGATATGTAACCCGTCTGCAGTCTGGAGCCATCATACGAGGAACTTATGGTAGGGTTCGGACAAGACCACATTCAGAAGATGAAGAATCGGATGCCTGCTCTGCTTTCGCATCAGATAATACAGTGTCCAGTGAAGGGCAACCCCGCGAGTCATTCATGATAAGCACGGAACAAGTGGCCAAGATGCTCGAAGAAGCCATGGCCAAACAACAGGAGACCTTCAGGTTCGAAATGCAGATGGCCATGCAGAACATGAGAGAAATGCATGAGAAGCAAATCCAGGCACTGACGAACCAGCAAGGCGAACCAAGCCGCCGTAATCAGGTTGTTCAGGAAGTTGAGCATACGGATGCGGATGAAACTCGCAATGCCAATAACCCGCCCATTAATGCAGGGGGTGGCAATGAGGATGCTAGTCACAACACCACGCTTCCACCTCAGAATCGTGCTGACGAAAACTCGGGTGAAAGTTTGAAGATCAAGAACCTCGAGAGCAAGATCAACACGTTGATTTCTGCTCAAGAAGTGAAGAAAACGGGCATTCCTTGTCCATACCCAAGAGAATGGGAATCGATCCCGTATCCGGCGAAGTTCAACTTAATCAACTTCACGCCGTTTGACGGGAAGGGTTCACCCACCCAGCATGTGATTTACTTCAAATCACACTTGGGGGTAATCTCTGGTAATGAGCCTCTGATGGTGCGGTCATTCGTTGGCACTCTTCGCGGAGCCGCCTTCGATTGGTATCGCCGCCTCAAGCCAGGAAGCGTGAATAGCTGGGACGATATGGAGACCAAATTCCTCGCCAACTTCTCTGACGATGACACCGAGATATCCATCGGGTCGTTGCTTGATGAGAAGCAAAAAGACGGGGAACTAATTGATACATTCGTCAAAAGGTTCCGGAATAAGGCAATGAACTGTCGGGACCCGATCACTGAGGAGTTCATTCTCCAGACTTGCCACAACAACCTCGCATTGGACGTGTTGGAAGCAATGGGGATAGCACCGTCCAACACTTGGAAAGACTTGAAGGTGCGCGGTGAACAAGCCGAACGCTTCCTCCGAAGGAAGAAGGCCGAGAGGAGTCAATCGACGATTAATCCTCCGAACTCAAACTTCACCTCCCGTGGTAAGGGCAAGACACCTGCAGCGGCTGTCGATGCTAATCAAACGTCACAACAACAGCCCCGGAGACAACAAAAGACCTCGGGCCCGAAACTCCAAAAAGAGTATTCCTTCAAGGACGAAGACGTTCCAGCCATCTTCGAATCCCTCCTTGAAAACAACAAGATCAAGCTCCCGCCCATCACGAATCAGGAGGAAGCTGAAAATACTGCGGATCCAAAATACTGCGCATATCACAGGAGGATCCTTCATCCAACCAAGGCGTGCTTTACACTCAAGAATAGCATCCAAACCTTGGTTGAAGCCGGCGTCATAATGCTAGGGTAAGCCAGTTGAGAACGGCCAACTCCAAAGAGTATACGAGTATAAACTGTTTCTCAAAACTCCAACCGATATAAGAGTATAAACTGCTTCCTACACTCCGAAGAGTATATGAGTATAAACTGCTTCTCAATCCTCCGACCGGTATAAGAGGTTAAACTGCTCCCTGATACTCCAATAGGTATATGAGTCTAAACTGTTTCCTACCGTTGACGGGAAGTTCCTGGAGAATTTTATACGTGATATTCTTAAGGATAACCCGATCATACAACCAGATACAATGATAAACCCAGTTTCGTGAAGAAGCTGAGGGTGGATGATTCATGTAACGGGAAGTTCCCGAAAGGATATTACATGTAATTTTCTTAGGGATAACCTGATCATTACAAATTAGATGATGAACACTAAACCCACTGTTTACCTGATCAAACCTTAGGACCACAACCAAAATCCCCTCTTGATTCCTCCAATGAACGAGGGGCCCATAAATCAAGCGATCAAACCTTCTTACAGTTAGGATCGTTTTAAACTTCCCACTTGGTCAAACCTTACTACAGTTAGGACCACAACCAAGATCCCCTCTCGATTCCTCCAATGAACGAGAGGTCCACTTTCAAATCGAATGATCAAACCTTCCTACAGTTAGGGTCATCTCAAACTCCCGCTTGGTCAAACCTTCCTACAGTTAGGACCAAAACCACGATTCACTCTCGATAAACGAGAAATTCATCTTTAGTTCGGTAATCAAACCTTCCGACAGTTAGGGTTATCCGAATATTTTCGATTCTCGGAGTGGAGATCCCACTTTTAGTTTCACCTTTCCGGATTCTGGGGGTGGAGATCCCACCTCAAGTCTCCTTTCCAACTGGGAATAGAATATAAAATTCTTCCTTCCTTGTTCGGGGAATAGAATATAAAATTCTTCCTTCCCACACCAATCCTTTTCCAAATTTAGGATTCATCCTAGGAAGTTTATCCCGAATCCTAAGCAGGGATAAGTCTGCGCCTAACACGCGCTGCCGGTTTAGTCTTTCACCGATTGAAGAAGACACCAGAATTCGATTCTGGGGTATTTTATCCTGAAACCTAAGTAAGGATAAGTCTGCGCCTAACACGCGCAGCCGGTTTAGTCTTTCTCTGTAGAAGACACCAGAGTTCGATTCTGGGGTATTTTATCCTGAAACCTAAGTAAGGATAAGTCTGCGCCTAACACGCGCAGCCGGTTTAATCTTTCTCCGTAGAAGAAGACACCAGAGTTTGATTCTGGGGTATTTTATCCTGAAACCTAAATAGGGATAAGTCTGCGCCTAACACGCGCCGCCGGTTAGTTCTTAACCGTTAAAAAGAACACTCGCCCACATATTCAATATTGTGGCAGGTTGTTATTAATAACACCAAAATCCATGCCTTACACGCATGGGGAATTTCATCCTGAATCCTAAGAAAGGATATGCCGACGCCTAACACGCGTCGCCGGTTTAGTCTTTTACCGATTGAAGAAGACACCAGAATTCTAGTCTGGGGACTTTTATCCTGAATCCTAAGTAAGGATGAGTCAGCGCCTAACACGCGTTACCGGGTAGTCTATTCCCGTGACAAAGACAAAGTCTACGTATTCGATATCGTAGCATCAAGTCTAAGGGAGTTCATTTCGTTAGCACAACGTTATATGCGGAACGGATTAAGACAATCCGCATGCTAGCCCGACTCAAACGGTAGTCGGTAAAGGCTAATCAAATCCGTTTAAGGCTGGGGGTTAGCCAAAAATCCCAAAGTCAACGCCTAACACGCGTCGTCGGGTAGCCTATTCCCGTAACAAATGGTAAAGTCTATGTATTCAACATCATAGCACAAAGTCTAAGGGGGTTCATTCCTTTAGCACAACGTCACATGCAGAACGGATTAAAACAATCCGCATGTAAGCCCGATTCAAACGGTAATCGGTAAGAGCATGTCAAATCCGTTAAAGGCTGAGGATTTGCCAAAAATCCTAAGTCAACGTCTCATACACATTGCTGTTTAGTCTTTTCACAGGAGAAAGACGAAGTCTACGTATTCAATATCGTAGCGCTAAAAGGGTTAACTCTTTTAGCTTAACGTCACATGCGGAACGGACTTAAACAATCTGCATGCTAGCCCGACTCAAACGGTAGTCGGTAAAGGCTTATCAAACCCGTTGATGGCTGAGAATTTACTAAAAATTCTATAAATACGAGTCATTGACGCACCAATTCCATAGACTGGTCTCGTGACTCAAGTATTTGCCACGCTCCAATTCCTTAAGAGCTTAAACTGTGTATACTCTAGCAGACGCACGAGTATAAACGGTGTCAAATGCCGGACAATGCGTTATAATGGAGCCTAGACGCCGGACAACGCGTCACAAAGAAGTTCAAACACCGGACAACGCGTTATAATGAAACCTGGACGCCGGACAACGCGTCGTAAGGAAGCTCAAACACCGGACAACGTGTTGTAAATGAAGATTCAACGCCGATGACCGATGGTCAGTTCTATGTTGAAACAACCAACTCGAGCTAAGAAGTTAGAAAAGCAAGAATCGACTTCAAATTCAAAATTCCAACAAACGGTCAGACAATAAATACAGCACCAGAACCCTTACAGACATTCGACAAAGCACCGAACAGCCTGGAGGACTGAAGGAATCAAGAATGGAAGCCACTCCAAATATCCCGTCGTAACCAATCAAAGGATGGGACAATCATATCCAAAGTATTCCAGACCCTTCTATAAAAGAACGAGGCTGAAATACTTTGGAGGGGGTATCTGTAGGCGTATAAAACTGCCTATAGGTCCCTTAACACATCTCGACGACGTCGATTCGACAAACGAACCATCGAGCAACGTATCCAAACACGATCGTTAGTCTGCAACACCGAAGCCAAACGATACGCGATGAAGCGGATTAACAAGGCTACGAGGTTAACGAACCGCACGCAAACAACGGAATGAATCCACTCGTGTGCGGAATCAAGCCAACAGGTTGAGGAATCGACGAGTCATCCAACCAAGAGCGGACTCGGACGAATCACGATCGAATCAAGATCAGTTTCGGACTCGAACTCAGAAGTGGATTTACTGCCAAATCAGGTCAACGAATCAAATCCAGATAAATCAACCACAGAACCGGAAAATGAACACAAAACGGCAAAACAACAAACACCTGGAGGGCGGCTCACAGAACCACCAAGGCGGCTCGGTGGCCGGCCACCTTGTGCCAAATGCACAGTGAGGGTTGCCTATAAATAGGCCCCCTTGGTTCATTTTCAAAGGTTGGAAATTTTAGAGAGAGGCGAAGCCCTGCAGGATTCGAAGCTCAAAACTTAAAAAGATCCAAACTTTGGGACTTCGGGGACTTGCTCATCCAGATCTGGTGCTCGGCGATCATCAACGCCAAATAAGGCAGGAGTTCGAGAGGACCGGATCTCAGATCTACGTAGTTATACTCCGGATCAAAGCTTGGTCTTTGATCCCGAGATTAGGGCGATTATTTCCTTGGTGAACTAATCCCCCCGGCTATTATTTCCTTGGCGAAATAATACCCGTCATACTGCGTAGATCCGACCGGATCTAGATTTCGTGGTGGTCCACGGATAAACCCCGACGCAGGCAAACAACCCACGCAAGCGAGCGACCGCAAAACAGGAGCTCGTGATTTGTTCGGCAAATAAGGAGAAAGTTGTAATCTTTTTTTATTTTTCTTTGATTTTCATTGTAACCAGATCTTATAAAAAGACCGGATCTTTATAATCGATAAACTATTACAAGAGTGTGCAATGGAATCATCAATGAAGAAAGCAACGATTTTCACCGCGAACGCCAAGAACAATAAAAGCAGACATGACAAATACAGTAAAATATTCACAAAACATGAAATGTAATCATGAATCAATAAAAACATGCATACAGTCAGTTTCATTCAATATCTTGTTATCCGAATCTCAAAACTACTCATAAAAATTATCAGCAACTAAATAATATCCAATATGACTACGGTTAAAACTAAAATTGAAAACCATGATCATTTTACACATAAAATGTCATAGTCTACAACTACCAACACAAAATCATAATTTACTTAAAACCCAAAATAAATAATTCTTTTTACAAATAAACTCCTTCAAATCATCATAATTATCAAAAATATAATTCTTTTGCCGAAATAACTTAACAACTCAAATTGACCCTTTTTCGAAATAAATTAATTTAAATTATCTATTTTAATGATTATTCAAAACCAACTCATTTTCCAAATAAATTCTTTCTCGTGATAATTATTCTAAAAATAATCTTTAAAAATAATATTCTTATCCTTACAACATCAGTTATTCTCATCTATCATCAAACAATCCAAACAGATAATTATATCATAATTTAAAAACTACAACCAACCACAAGACAGTCAAAATATACATATAATGTATAACAAATCTTAAATTCAGATTTGAGCAAGAGGGATCTTACCTTAAAAACATGTGCAAGTCTCTAAAACAAACAACAAGCAATCCACAAGTGCAAACAACACGTTCTCCCTTGCCACACGTCGATGATCTCGCCCTCGTGTCGGTATTGTGCTTCACAAAGCTCTCAAAATTCATAAGAAAAAGATCTAGGGTTTTTGAGGGGAGAGGGTGGCTGCTAGGGTTCAAAGATATTATAAAAAAGAGAAATTTTTATGAAAAACATAGGTATTTATAGAGGCAAACCCGAAACAAACCCGTTTGACCCGAACCAGGAAACCTAGTCTGACTAGGAAAATCATCTTTGGTATTTTGGCTGTAAATTTCTTATACGACCTCAAAATGAGATGATTTAAGACTTGTTGGAAATATGTTGATGATACCTACAACTTTAGTCTTTTGTGTTTTTCTAGATTCCAACTGCATCATTGTGTAAAACATAGAAACTTTTAACTAGTCATTTTTTCCAGATTTCTCTCCATGCATGTTTTGTGCATTTGCACTCATATATTCATAAATATACATTGAATTGATCTCAAATCAATTCTTATCATACTCAAACATCAAAATATGTTATTTTTTAGCATAAAATATATTTATCATTATTTATCATGAAAATTTTCAAATTTACGGGGTTTTACACGAGACCATATCACCCTCCTTAAAAGTGCAAATTCATGCCAATTTGTTGTAAGCCTTCTTCATTCAATCCCTATACAAGTCCAAATGTTTTTGTTCTTTGAGCAAAACTTCATATAAAGCACAAAGTTTGTCTAGAAGAAGTTTAGCATTTTCTTCATTTGTCAATCCATATTGAATTGCTATTCTTAGAGATGGGATTTCGACCTCTAAAGGCAGCATTGCTTCAGCTCCATATATCAAAGAATATAGTGTAGCTCGAGTTGGAGTTTGATAGGTAATTCTGTAAGCCCATGAAGCTTCCAAAAGTTTCTCATGCCAATCACACTTGTTTTTCGAAGCAATTTTCTTTAGGATTTTTTACAAGGTTTTTTTGAAAGCTTTAGCTAAACCGTTAGCTCTTAGATTGTAAATCAAGGAGTATTGTATATCAATTTTATGTTGGTCAACAAACCTTCTCACCTTGAAACTTTTAAATACAGGCCCATTATCAAAAATAATTTTATCAGGCACACAAAATAGATAAATGATGTTATTTTTAAAAGAATTTCATGATATTAACCGCTTTCACCTCTTTCAGAGCCACTGCCTCTGTCCATTGACAAAAATAATCAGTTGTAACCAAAATTAACCTATGACCACAAAAATAAGGCGAGTAAATTGGTTTAATAATATCAGTTCCCCACATATCAAAAGGCCAAGATGCTATTGCAGGGTGTAGATAATTTGGATGTTGGTCAACAAAATCCCCATGGAATTGGCAGATATGACATTTTTTAGCATGTTCAATGCAATCTCTTATCATTGTGGGCCAATAATAGCCCATGTTCTTCGTCTTCATTTTTGGTCCAGATTGGTAACCGCCACAGACTCCCTCATGCACTTCTTGCATAACAGTTTTTATTTCTGTTGGGGATAAACATGGAAGTAGTGGACCGCGATATGACCTTCAGTACAAAATGTTATTTTCAAAAACAAATTGCACCAATCTCCTTCGAAATTGAGGTCTTTTATACTTGTCTTTCGGCAACTTCCTGTATTGGAAGTAGTTGATTAGAGGTTGTCTCCAATCATTTTCTTCTTCAATGGTTAGAGAATTGACAAGAGTTGAATCTTCATTTTGTTCTTCCCCTTGGTCAAGATCAATATGAGAGAGTATCTTTCGATTCCTCACAACTGTTTGGATTTCATCTAGATCGGGCTTAGCCAACACTTTTGAAAGTCTAGCAAGAGAGTGAGCTTCTCCATTCATAGAACGTGCTACTTGTTGAAACTTGATTGAAGGAATTTTTTACATCAGCTCTATGGGTTTGTCATGATACTTAACCAACTTAAGCTTATAGACTTTATAGTTTCCTTCAACTTCATTAGTTACCAATTGGGAATCTCCAAAAACTTTTAGTTTTGGAACCTCCATTTGTATTACTAACTCTAGCCTAGTGATGAGCGCCTCGTATTCAGCTTCTTTGTTTGTCTATGGTTTAAAAAGCGAAAGAGAACAGCGGAGAATTCCTCCCATTGGAGTGATGAAGACAGTCCTATTCCTGATTTTTTTTCATTTTGAGATGAGGATACACTCCTAGTTAGACTGATGAAGCTCCATTAACGAATAATTTCAAATATAGCTCACAACTTTCAATGTGCAATACATTAGGAAGCTCGATGTTGAGAGGAGAATCGTCTAGAACTACATGGGCTACCAGAAAATTAGCCAAGGCTTGGCCTTTAACGGCATTTTAGGGCACATATGTGATACCATATTCCATAAGAATCACTTCCCAAACTAATCTTCTAACAAGAACTATTCTCGTCATGAAATATTTTAAAGGGTCAGCTTTAGAAATTAAAGTGACTTGATGTGCTAAATGCCTTAGCTTTTTTACGGCAAATACTAAAGATAGACAAAATCTTTCAATTGGAGAATAATTGTTTTTTGCACCTACTAGCCTTCTACTTAAATAATTAAGAGCAATCTCTTTTCCATCTTCATTGTTTTGAGCTAGCAAAACACTAAGTGAATTATCGCAAGTTGCAATATATAGAATCAACGACTTAGTTAGCACTGGCACAGATAAGACTGAAGGCTTTGAGAATGATTGCCATCGACTCGATAAATTAGAAACGAATCTTAAAATATATCCGAGTTTTCCCTGCAAAGATCTTAGCTATTTGAGATTCTTTAGAGGTGGCATCTCTTGTCTCGCCTTAATCTTTGTCTTCCTTTAATCTTTGAGGGATCAATTTCAATTCTCCTATGGCGAACTACCAAGCTAAGGAACTTCCCTGATGTAACTCCAAAGGAACACTTGAGGGGGCTCATTTTCCAGTTGTACTTTCTGCGTGGTGTGAAAACCACCCTTAGGTCTTTAAGATGATTTTCTTTAGCTCGTGTTTTCACCACCAGGTCATCCACATAGTATTCAACAACTTTGTGTATTAAGTCATTAAATATGTGGGCCATGGATCTTTGATAGGTAGCTCCAGCATTTTTTAGCCCACATGGCATGGCTTTGTAGCAAAACATCCCGATTGGAGTGCGAAAGGTGGTATACTTCTAGTCTTTAGGAAACATCTTTATTTGACTATATCCTGAAGATCTATCCATGAAGGAGAATATTTCATAACTAGAAGTGTTATCAATCATCAGTTCTGACATGGGTAATAGAAAGTTGTTTTTAGGGAAAGCCTTGTTCAAATATCTATGTTGTAACTCTGAACTGAGTAGTGAAGAAAAACTTTGGCTAAGATTAGTATGATAGAGAATTAGAGAGAGAGAGAGAGAGATGTAGAAGAAGATAGAGAATTTAGTGCTTATGTTTTCTTTCTTTTTTTTCATATTTCAAATTCTCCCACTCATGGGTTTATATAGACTTATACATGACCCTTCATATTCCATACATTAACTCAACACATTTACTTGCATAGAATACAAGGAGTTATCTCTTAGAATACCATCCCACTTATTATACTTTGACGTTTAGGATTCCCTTCCACCTAGGATATCACACTGTGGCTCTTGGGTTGTTTAACATGCTAAACATTGATTAGTTCAACACTCCTCCTTAGGGGTTAGCAGGTTTAACACACATTAGTTCTCGAAGTGTGCAAAAGCGATCCTTCGGCAAAGCTTTAGTGAGAATGTCTGCAGCTTGATCTTCAGTTTTGCAATAGATGACCTCCATCTCCTTGTCCACGATCGCGTCCCTGATGAAGTGGTATTTTCTCTTGCTATGTCTCGTCCTCTGGTGGAAGACGGCGTTCTTTGCCATTGCGATCGCTGACTTGTTGTCGCAGAGGAGAGGAGTAGGCTGCAGTTGTTTTTCACCAATGTCATCAAGCACATCCCTCAGCCACTTGATTTGTGATGCTGCTTGAGAAGCCGCCACGTACTCGGCTTCTGCAGTTGATAGTGCCACGGACTCCTGCTTCATCGACGCCCAGGAGAACACACCCGATCCGAGTGTGAAGCAGTATCCAGATGTACTATTCATGTCATCTTCATCACCTCCCCAGTCACTATCGCAGAATCCGAATAGCTATGCTGAGGAGTTCTTCCTAAAATGGATCCCGAAATTCTGGGTGCCTTGGATGTACCTAAGGACCCGTTTGGCAGCTCCCATGTGCACTCTTGTTGCACAATGCATGAACCTGCTTAAGAGACTTGAGGCAAACATGAGGTCAGGTCGAGTATTAGAGAGGTAGAGGAGACTCCCTATGATACTTCTGTAGAGGTTGAGGTCTTCTCCTTCGGTACCATCTCCCTTCTTGAGTTTATCACTAACCACCAGTGGGGTAGAGACGGGCTTGCAGTCTGCCATGCCGAACTTCTTCAAGATTGACTGTACATAGGCCTGTTGATGAATGATGATGCCATCTTCGTCCTGTTGGATCCCCATGCCAAGAAAGTGGTGAAGGAGGCCTAAATCTGTCATCTCGTACACCTCCATCATGTCTTTCTTGAACTCATGCATAAGCTTCTCACTGTTGCCTGTATAGATAATATCGTCTACATATACAGCTACAATGAGAATATCTACCTCATCTCTTCAAAGTGTGGCTTCACTAAGACTCCTTTTGAAGTTGTGTTGGGTAAAGTAGGAGTTGACCTCTTCATACCATGCCTTTGGTGCTTGCTGGAGACCGTAGAGGGCCTTGTGGAGCTTGTAGACTTTATCCTCGGCTCCTACAACTTCGAACCCTTGTGGTTGATGGATGTAGACTTCTTCTTTTAGCACCCCATTAAGGAATGCCGACTTCACATCGAGTTGGAATACCTTCCACCCTTTATCAGCAGCTAGAGCAATCAAGAGACGAATTGTTTCTAGTCTGGAGACAGGAGCAAAGGTTTCATTGAAGTCCACTCCGGTCTTCTGTGAATAGCCTTTCACCACAAGCCGTGCCTTCTTCTTGTTAATGGACCCATCAAGGTTCAGTTTAGTCTTATAGACCCACTTGACGCCGATGATTGGCTTGGATGTAGGTTTCTCTACCAGCTCCCAGGTGCTATTTTTCTCTATCATGGAGATCTCCTCCTGCATGACTTTCTTCCAATCTTCTTGTTTGATGGCTTCTTCAAATGACTCAGGCTCCAATATGCAAAAATTACATGAAGCGTAAATCTCATTAAGATTTTTGTATCTTAATGGAGTTGTACCAGAGGAGGAAGAAGAACTGGAACTAGAGTTGGATTGTGTGCTTGAGGAGTTAGCACTTGATCTTAGTTTGGTTGAGTCGGAGCTTGCTGAACTCGAACCGTTTTGTGGAGTTTGCACTTCTGGCTCTGGATCTGGATCTTGGGTGCTTTCTGAATCTAGGTAGATGTAGTTTGTGGGCACCTGTTCCTCCTTCTTGAGATCACAATTCCACTTGGCTGATTCGTCAAAGACCACATCCCGTGAGATGATGATCTTTTGAGTCTTCGGGTTGAAGAGCCTGTAGCCCTTCGTATGGCTTGCGTATCCCATAAAGATACACCTTCTTGTGTTCTCCTCTAGTTTGGATCTCAACTGGCCTGGGATGTGAGCAAAACAAACACAACCGAAAACCTTAAGGTGGTTTAAGGAAGGTTTTCTACTTGAGAATGCTTCGAAGGGGGTCTTGTCCTCCAATGCTCTTGTTGGACACCGGTTGAGAAAGTACACTGCGGTGTTGACTGCTTCTCCCCAGAACTTGTAGGGAAGGTTCTTCTCATGTAGGAGACTCTTGGCCATCTCTAAGATAGTTCGGTTCTTCCTTTCTACCACTCCGTTCTGTTGAGGAGTGTATAGACATGTGGTTTGCTTCTCGATGCCAAGGTTGCTGCAGTAGTCCTCGAACTCTACTGAAGTGTACTCTCCACCCCGATCACTTCTAATCTTCTTGATCTCTAGGTCTGTTTGTCTTTCCACCATTGCTTTGAACTTTTGGAAGACGGTAAAAGCTTCTGATTTGAGCCTCAAAAAGTAGACCCAGGCCATCTTGCTAAAGTCATCAATAAAAGTGATAAAATATTTGTTGCCGGCCAGGGACACCATCTTCATTGGACCACATAGGTCCGTATGGATCAACTCCAAGGCTTTGTTGCCCTCCATGCTCCTTCCTTTGGGAACTCGCCTCGATGTTGCTTGCCTTTCATGCAACTGGAGCAGACACCTTCAATTCGTTCAATGGTTGGGAGGTCATACACCATATCTCTGCTTTGAAGAGTCTTGAGGCTTTGGAAGTTGAGATGTCCGAGCCTCTTGTGTCATGGCCAGGAGGAGTTCACCTCTTCGACCTTTAGAGCTTGAGTATTCCAATAGTGTAGTGAGAGAGTAAAACTTCTGTTGGGTTGCATCTTGACTTTGGCCACCAAGTTGTTAAAACTCCTATCATCATAGATCTTCACTGCTTGATCACCAAAAACTAGAAAATAACCGTTAAGGAGCATTTGACCTACACTTAACATATTTTCCTCTAGACCCGGTACAAGCATTACATCCTTGATGTATCTTTTTCCTTTTTTTTTGTATTTACAGCCAAGAAACCCTTTCCTTCAGATTTTACAATATTCCCATTTCCCATCTTTACACTACCATGATAGGATGTGTCTAAGTCTATCAACAGTGACCGGTTCGCGGTCATGTGGTTACTACAGCCACTGTCAATATACCAAAGACTACCATCACTATCTTTTCCTCCATGACAAGCAAAGAAAACATTACCTTCGCCATCCTCTTCTTGGTTTGCAAAGACTTGTCGGCAGTTTTGGTTTTGATTTTCTTGAGTCCTGCACTGCTCTTTGGTATGCCCAAATCTGGAGTAGTTGGTGCACTTGGGCTTCCCCTCGAACCAACATTTCCCTTGATGAGACTTGCCGCAAGTTCTACATGTGGATTTGCTACCTTGTTGTGAGTTATCACTTTGTTGTTGTTGTTGAGGCTTTGGAGCAAAATTGGGCTTGCCTCCTTTCTTCTTCTTCTTTTACTTCTGGCTCTGTTGTTGATTTGAGCTCATGTTGAAGCTTTGGAAGGCTCTCTCCATGGTAGAAGCTTCATTCCTCTTCTCAAGCTTTTGGTCAAACGTCTTGATGGATGCGATTGCCTCTTGTAATGAAAGCTTCTCCATATCTTTTGTTTCTTCTATCACACTTATAATGGGGTCATATCTACTAGAGAGAGAAATAAGAATTTTTTTAAACGACTCTTTGATTTGTTACATCTTCACCATATGTTTTTAATTGATTTATAACATTGGTGAATCTAGTAAGAAAATCATCGAGTCTTTCTTCTACTCTCATAGAGATTTGCTCAAACTTTTTTCTAATAGTTTGAAGCTTAACCGCCCGTACCTTTTCACTTCCACGGTACTCTTCTTGGAGAATGTGCCACGCCGCCTTTGCTGTCTCCTCGTTGGAGATCCTGGGGAAGATGGAGTCGGAGACGGCATTTTGGATCAACCCGAGGGCTTTGGCATCCCTCATGTAGTTAAGCTTTAATGTCTTCTGCTCCGCCGGGGTGAGAGAGTCTTCGTCTTCTGGCACCTTGAAACCTTTCTCCACCAGCTTCCAAAGGTCATGCGCTCTGAATATCGTCCTCATCTTGATCCGCCAAAAGTCGTAGTTCTCCCCGGAGAAGATCGGTGTTCGTATCTCGTCGGAGGTAGGTTTTGGGTCGGACTCAATGACTATTGGGTCAGCCACTTGAATCCGAGATGAAGTTGGAGAGTCGACGGTTGTATCGGTCATTTTGAGGAGGCTATTTGGAAGAGTTTTGGTAGTGGGTGTTGGTGTTTTTGTAGAGGTAGGGTTTCTTAACACTCTGTTGTCGTAACGAAGCTCTGATACCATGTTGTAACTCTGACCTGAGTAGTGAAGAAAAACTTTGGCTAAGGCTAGTATGATAGAGAATTAGAGAGAGAGAGAGATGTAGAAGAAGATAGAGAATTTAGTGCTTATGTTTTCTTTTTTTCATATTTTAAATTCTCCCACTCATGGGTTTATATAGACTTATATAAGACCCTTCATATTCCATACATTAACTCTACACATTTACTTGCGTAGAATACAATGAGTCATCTCTTAGAATACCACCCCATTTATTATACTTTGACTCTTAGGATTCCCTACCACCTAGGATATCACACTGTGGCTCTTGGGTTGTTTAACATGCTAAACATTGATTAGTTCAAATATCTATAGTCAATGCATATGTGAATCTCGCATATGTGAATCTGTCCATTCTTCTTCGTCACAAGGACAATGTTAGCAATCAAGCCTAGATTTTTTCTTCTCCAATAAAACCCGCTTTCATGAACTTCTTGATCTCAGTAATGACTTTTTCTTATAATTGAAGTCTCATTCTTCTGGGTGCTTGTTTGACTATAGTAGCATTAGGATTAATAACTAACTTATGCACTGCAACACTCGAGTCCAAACTTGGCATTTCTTTGTAATTCCAATCAAAACAGTCTATGAATTCAAGCAAGAGATCTCTGAGTGCGGCTAATCTCTCCTTTGATAAAAGAGCGCTGACAAATGTAGGCTTTGGATCCTCCTCCGTTCCAAGATTAATCTCTTTCAATTCATTGATAGTATCCTGCCTGCCATCTTCTATTTCTTTGGGAGCTTCCTTTATCTTTAGGATAGCTAGATCTATTGAATCTTCATCATTAGCTTCAAAGGCTTTAGGATTCACGGCATCGACGTCTGTAATGAAGTTGTTCACTTCAGATTTTACTTCCTTAATTGTTATCATCTGACATGTTTCAACTACTGGAAGGGAACATCCTAATCTCCTGGTGTGAGATGAACGGCCATTTGCTGGTACTGATCGTGATTGAGGAGGATTCCATATCTTTTGAAAGAATTGTGCTTGCTTTCTGGATTGTCTAGTAGGGCATCTAGCTTTCTTTATCAACTTCATTAATTCTTTAGAGTAGTATTTTGGAATTTGCACAACTTGAATGCATGTTTGATTATTTTCTCTCAATTTTATTAAATCTTTTATCCAAAAATTTATGGAGTTAGATTTATAAAACAGAGTTCCACTTTGACCATTTTTCAGTGGCAAGGCATAAAATGTCTGTAAATATTCTACTGTGGAGGAATTAAGGACATCCAAATCCTTCATATGACCAGGTGGAACCTTCGTTATAGTCAGCATGTCTATAGTATTAATGAGCGCCATTTTGGGTTCTCAATATCAAACATCTAAACAATCTTTCATTTGCTCTTTCTGGATAGCATTTAACCGTAGAAACTTTATTAGAATATTCATCTTCGTATGCTTCATCCACTGATGAACCTAAATCACTCCCTAAGTGAGGCTTTGAGGAACATGCAGCAATTCCTTTTCCTTTGCTTTTTGTAACCTTGATACACTTCCTTTCATAATAGAATTTGGCATTTTGCTTATCATTTTTGAAAAGTTTCTTGCATCTTCATACTTTATTTCATGCACAGTTGGATATCTCCATCGATTCTCTTCACTTCTCCATTCTCGATGTACTTCATACGTTGATGCACGGTTGAAGGAACAATATTGTAATCATGAAGCCAAGGTCTTCCAGGGAGAGCTTTGTAGGATGTATTAGCATTGATAATATAAAACTTTGCTTTAGATTGGAGATCTCCTGTTTGGATTACAATAATGATTGATCATAGAGCTTGTTGGCTATTGCTATTGAACCTTGGATGATTTTAATCTTGACCCCATTGAACATTCATATGACATATAAAGGCCTGTTGTGTTGTAGAGTGCCTAGCAACATGTCTTTGTCAGAGAAAATCACACCACCTACATGCACCGCATAAAGAGCTTCTTTCACGCTAATTCTTGCGAAGAATGATTGGTATTGCTCTTGATTTTGTAGCGCATGGATTAGCATTTCGCTCAGTTCTTTGGACATCACTAGAGCATCATATACACTCAAAAGAGAAAGTAATTTTCTTAAGTGTGCTGTTGGGGATTCGAAACAATCAATCGAACCATTGCCCTTCCGGACCTTGTGTTGAAAGTAGGAAAGTAGGAAAATACCACAAATAAAGATCTAACATTGCAAAAATAGTAAAGGAGATGAACACACAGATTTAACGAGGTTCGGCAACGTGCCTACGTCCTCGGGAGCCACACCACACAATTCTTTTATTAATTGAAGAAGAAAATACAAGCTCTCAAACAAGGGATTAATCTCTCTGAGATTCTCTCTCTCTTTGCAGTCAAAAAGCTCTTTTTTTCTTGTTACTCAAACCCTAGAATCGGGTTACATATATATAGGAATCCCAGATCAAAACAGATTCTGAAAGCAGCAGGAAACTGTCAAATTTACTCGCGGTCGACCGCCACGGTCAACCGTCAGTCTCACGGTCGACCGCCACGGTCGACCATCTGCAGAACCCGAGACCAGTTTGATTACAGGGTTTTGACGGTCGACCGCCACGGTCGACCGCGATCTGATCCAGGCTCTCCCAGCTTGCGTGCACGTTCGCGGTCGACCGCCGCGGTCGACCCTGGATCTGTCTGCTTGTTTTCTCGTCGTTTTGATTTCAGCTTTCGTCTCGACTTTGGGTCTACACCTTAGACTAACAATCTCCCACTTGGAGACCAAAGTGCCTGCAATGAGTTCACCCGAACTCTCCCTCCTTCGCATGTATCTTTTTCCCCAGAAAAATTCTTCCTTCAATTAACAATATCCCGGCGATCACGCCGATCCTCGTAGTGTGGCTCCGCCTTCGTCTTCTACTCGTGAAGGCCAACTGAAGTTGCGCACAACTCTAGTTTCTTCATGGTGACTACCTTCGTCAACATGTCCGCCGGATTTTGACTCCCCAAAATCTTCATTAAATGCAACTTTCCGTCTTCAACTAGCGAGCGTATAAAATGGTATTTGACGTCGATGTGCTTCGTTCTGGCATGATATACTGGATTTTTAGCAAGATGTATAGCGCTTTGACTATCACAATAAAGAACTCCTCTCCCTTGCTTCAGATCCAACTCTTCCAAGCACTCGTTCAACCATATCATCTCCTTGCTTGCTTCTGTCACCGCGACGTACTCAGCCTCGGTTGTAGATAAAGTCACAATCTTCTGCAAACGTGAGACCCAGCTCACTGCTGTCGACGCTAAGGTATAAACATACCCCGTGGTGCTTCGCCTCGTATCATGATCACCGGCTAAGTCCGCATCCACGTATCCCTACAGCACCAACTCTTTCCTCCTGAAACATAGTGGCTTATTCGTTGTCCCCCTCAAGTACCGCATTATCCACTTCATGGCCTCCCAATGCTGCTTCCCTGGATTGCTTGTAAATCTGCTCACAACTCCCACTGCATGGGCTATGTCCGGCCTCGTGCAAACCATCGCGTACATGAGACTCCCAATGGCCGAAGAATATGGCACCCTGCTCATATGCTCTCTATCTGCATCTGTCTTAGGCGATTGCTCCTCAGATAGCTTGAACTGACCTCCAAGGGGTGTGCTAACAACTTTAGCATTCTGCATGTTGAACCTCTGAAGTACCTTCTTAGTGTATTCAGCTTGGCTCAATCTCAATGTCCCTTCAGCTTCATCCCTACTGATTCGCATCCCTAGAATCTGCTTCGCTGCGCCCAGATCCTTCATTGCAAATTCCTTTGCTAGCTGCTTCTTCAAACTATCTATCTCCTCCAAACACGGTCCTGCTACCAACATGTCGTCAACATATAATAACAAAATAATGAAGCTGGACTCGAACATTTTAAAATAACAGCAATGATCCGAATTGCATCTTCTGTAGCCATTGTTCTGCATGAAGTTACAAACTTCTTATACCACTGTCTCAGAGCCTGTTTCAAACCATATAAGCTCTTCTTGAGCTTGCACACCATCTCTTCATTTCCTTCTTCAATGAAGCCAACAGGCTGCTTCATGTAGATTTTTTCATCCAAGTCACCATGAAGAAAGGCAGTCTTCACATCTAACTGCTCAAGAAAGAGGTTTTCTGCAGCCACCAAACTCAACACCACTCTGATGGTTGTGAGTTTCATAACAGGGGAAAATATCTCCGTGTAGTCCACTCCTTCCCGCTGTTGAAACCCCTTTACTACTAATCTGGCCTTGAATCTCTTGCTTCCATCACTCTCTTTCTTGACCCGGTAGACCCATTTGTTATGTAAGACCTTCTTCTGTGCAGGTAGCTAGGCTAACTCCCAGGTCTCATTAGTGAGTAGAGAATCCATCTCCTCTTGCATCGCATGCTCCCACTGCTGAGATTCACTCACTTACATTGCCTCTTCATAGCTTTTCAGCTCACCACTATCTGTCAATAATAAGTAGTCAAGAGATGAAAGATATTTGGGATTTGGTTTGGGTACCCTGGATGACCTCCTAAGCTCCACGCCCTAGGTAGTTTCTTCTGCACCTGGAGTCTCCTCTGTTCTGTGGTCAGAACAAACATCATCTCCCCTGTCTGGAAGTTCCTCTATATCCATGTACTCAGATCCATCTGTATCTGAAATGCTGCTCCCACTGCTTTGGCTATCCTTGGCATCTTCCTTGTTCTTGTACATCACATCCTCATTGAATATCACGTCCCTGCTTCTGATGATCTTCCTGTTCTTCTCATCCCAAAGGCGATACCCGAACTCATCAATGTCGTATCCAATGAATGTGCACTTCTGTGACTTAGCTTCTAGCTTGTCCCTAACATGGTCACTGATATGAACATAAGCCACGCAACCAAATACCCGCAAATATGAGAGATTTATCTTCTTGCCACTCCAAACCTCCTCTGGAATCCTAAAATCTAATGGAACTGGTGGCCCGTGATTAATAAGGTAGGTTGCAGTATGCACTGCATCCGCCCAAAATGTCTTAGGCAGACCTGTATGTAAACGCATGTTCCTGGCACGCTCTGTCAAGGTCCTGTTCATCCTCTCCGCAATGTCGTTCTGCTACGGCGTCCCTGGAGTAGTCCTCTCTAAGCGAATATCATTCGTAGCACAGAATCTCTTAAACTCCTCTAGCTCGTATTCTCCATCATTATCTGATCTCAGACATTTCACCTTTAGATCTGTCTCGTTCTCCACTATGGCCTTCCACTTCTTGAAGATTCTAAACACCTCTGACTTGTGCTTCATGAAGTAGATCCACACCTTCCTCGAGTGATCGTCGATGAAGGTGACATAATAAGTTCATTTTGTTCTTCCCCTTGACAAGAGTTGACAAGAGTTGAATCTTCATTTTGTTCTTCCCCTTGGTCAAGATCAATAGGAGAGAGTATCTTTCGATTCCTCATAACTGTTTGGATTTCATCTAGATCGGGCTTAGCCAACACTTTTGAAAGTCTAGCAAGAGAGTGAGCTTCTCCATTCATAGAACGTGCTACTTGTTGAAACTTGATTGAAGGAATTTTTTACATCAGCTCTATGGGTTTGTCACGATACTTAACCAACTTAAGCTTATAGACTTTATAGTTTCCTTCAACTTGATTAGTTATTAATTGGGAATCTCCAAAAACTTTTAGTTATGGAACCTCCATTTGTATTACTAACTCTAGCCTAGTGATGAGTGCCTCGTATTCAGCTTCTTTGTTTGTCTATGGTTTAAAAAGCGAAAGAGAACAGCGGAGAATTCCTCCCATTGAAGTGATGAAGACAGTCCTATTCCTGATTTTTTTTTTCATTTTGAGATGAGGATACACTCCTAGTTAGACTGATGAAGCTCCATTAACGAATAATTTCAAATATGGCTCACAACTTTCAATGTGCAATACATTAGGAAGCTCGATGTTGAGAAGAGAATCATCTAGAACTACATGGGCTACCAGAAAATTAGCCAAGGCTTGGCCTTTAACGACATTTTAGGGCACATATGTGATACCATATTCCATAAGAATCACTTCCCAAACTAATCTTCTAACAAGAACTATTCTCGTCACGAAATATTTTAAAGGGTCAGCTTTAGAAATTAAAGTAACTTGATGTGCTAAATGCCTTACCTTTTTAACGACAAATACTAAAGATAGACAATATCTTTCAATTGGAGAATAATTGTTTTTTGTACCTACTAGCCTTCTACTTAAATAATTAAGAGCATTCTCTTTTCCATCTTCATTGTTTTGAGCTAGCAAAACACTAAGTGAATTATCGCAAGTTGTAATATATAGAATCAACGACTTAGTTAGCACTGGCACAGATAAGAGTGAAGGCTTGATGTCTTCA
The DNA here is from genome assembly GCA_022839385.1 of Asparagus kiusianus. NCBI lineage: Eukaryota > Viridiplantae > Streptophyta > Magnoliopsida > Asparagales > Asparagaceae > Asparagus > Asparagus kiusianus. Next base: position 343,390 of record BQKN01066504.1, read on the forward strand.
AAAGTATTTTGATAAGCTTCATCCTAAATAAAAAGATATCCTTCTTCATCAGCTTTGAGAATGATTGCCATCGACTCGATAAATTAGAAATGAATCTTATAATATATGCAAGTTTTCCCTGCAAAGATCTTAGCTATTTGAGATTCTTTAGAGGTGGCACCTCTTATCTCGCCTTAATCTTTGTCTTGCTTTAATCTTTGAGGGATCAATTTCAATTCTCCTATGGCGAACTACCAAGCTGAGGAACTTCCCCGATGTAACTCCAAAGGAACACTTGAGGGGGCTCATTTTCCAGTAGTACTTTCTGCGTGGTGTGAAAACCACCCTTAGGTCTTTAAGATGATTTTCTTCAGCTCGTGTTTTCACCACCAGGTCATCCACATAGTATTCAACAACTTTGTGTATTAGGTCATTAAATATATGGGTCATGGATCTTTGATAGGTAGCTCCAGCATTTTTTAGCCCACATGGCATGACTTTGTAGAAAAACATCCCGATTGGAGTGCGAAAGGTGGGTATGCTTCTAGTCTTTAGGAAACATCTTTATTTGACTGTATCCTGAAGATCTATCCATGAAGGACAATATTTCATAACTAGAAGTGTTATCAATAATCAGTTCTGACATGGGTAATAGAAAGTTGTTTTTAGGGAAAGCCTTGTTCAAATATCTATAGTCAATGCATATGTGAATCTCGCATATGTGAATCTGTCCATTCTTCTTCGTCACAAGGACAATGTTAGCGATCAAGCCTAGATTTTTTCTTCTCCAATAAAACCCGCTTTGATGAACTTCTTGATCTCAGTAATGACTTTTTCTTATAATTGAAGTCTCATTCTTCTGGGTGCTTGTTTGACTATAGTAGCATTAGGATTAATAACTAACTTATGCACTGCAACACTCGAGTCCAAACTTGGCATTTCTTTGTAATTCCAATCAAAACAGTCTATGAATTCAAGCAAGAGATCTCTGAGTGCAGCTAATCTCTCCTTTGATAAAAGAGTGCTGACAAATGTCGTCTTTGGATCCTCCTCCGTTCCAAGATTAATCTCTTTCAATTCATTGATAGTATCATGCCTGCCATCTTCTATTTCTTTGGGAGCTTCCTTTATCTTTAGGATAGCTAGATCTATTGAATCTTCATCATTAGCTTCAAAGGTGTTGATAATGGCTTGAATTTGGCCAAACATCACTGGAGGAGGCAGGCTGAAGGCTTTGTTTTTTTTGTCAACAACATCAGGCTCTTTAGGTGTTGACAAAGAGAGTTCAGTGGATTAGGAGGTCGCTGTCAAGTCATCATCAAATCATCTTTGTTGTCTTCTCCACTTCTTTCAACAATTATGGCTGCCGCAGAAACTTTGTGGAAGGAGAGAGGTCATTGTCTTTTATGTCACTTTCTCCTTGTGGTCCCCCTCAATAAATCAATCACTCTTCACTGATTGATTTTTCAATCTCTGAGTGAATTAAAAGCTAGAGACAGAGAGTGCAAGGGACATAGAGAGAGACAGAGAGTGAAAGCCACACAACGAAAGTGAGCTCTTAAAATTTTGTATGAGTGTTGTAATTTGAGAAAGAAATATAGTGAAAAACCCTCTTGCCGTGGACGTAGATCAATTTGATCAAACCACGTAAATATTGTGTTTGTGATTGTCTCTCTATTCTCTGGTTTAGTGGGTAATTTACCCAACAAACTGGTATCAGAGCTCCTCGGTTCTAGGACAGCTTTCAATCCTACACAATAGCTTCTGTGAAGTTCTCGGTGTTAATCTTTGATGGCCAGAACAATTTCGGCCTATGGAGGATAAAGATGAAGGCTTTGTTGCGACGTGAAGGCACGGTTAAAGCTATCGATGGGAAATACCCTGAAGATATGACTAGTGCCGAGATCGAAGAGATGGACGAAAAGGCTCACAACGTCTTGCAATTGTCACTATCCGACAATGTGCTTCGTGAAGTTGCCGATGAGGAAACGACAGCGGGGTTGTGGTCAAAGCTCGAAAGTCTCTACTTGAAGAAATCTCTTACTACGGGATTATACCTGAAGCAGCGGCTATACACATTGAAGATGAAAGAAGGTACACCCATTCAAGTACACCTTGATGAATTTAATAAAATTTTCATGGATATGAAAAACCTGGATCTAAAGCTTGATGATGAAGACCAGGCTCTCATTGTGTTATGTTCATTGCCTGACTCTTATGAAAACTTTGTTAACTCTATGTTGTATGGAAGAGAATCCATAAGTCTTGAGGATGTGAAGGCTTCTTTGAATTCTGTTGAATTAAGAACAAAGTTGAATAGGAGAGGTACTGATAGGCAGACTAATGGTCTGCTAGCCAGAGGTAGAATGAAGACCAGAGAGGGTGATAAAGGGCAATTCAGAAATCGTTCGAAGTCCAGATCAGCCCAAAACAAGAAACATGTGGAGTGTTTCTACTGTCACAAGAAAGGGCATTACAAGTCAGAATGTTATGCTCTAAAGAAGAAAGACAACCAGCGTGGTGAAACCTTATATTCAGCTATACGGCAAAGGCTGATACTGCCGTTGTTGCTGAAACGGTTCTTACAGTATGTCCCTTGGATGGCCGTTCCGATAGAGAATGGATCTTGGATACAGGTGCGTCTTTTCATATGTGTCCAAATAAAGATTGGTTCACTACTTACAGATCTATAAGTGGTGGATCAGTTTTGATAGGTAACAATGCAGTTTGCAAGACAGTTGGCATTGGTACAGTTCGCATCCGGTGTCACGATGGGATAGTGAGAACTTTATCAGATGTAAGACACATCCCGGACTTAAAGAAAAATTTGATTTCTTTGAGTTCTTTGGATTCTATTGGGTGTTCTTACACTGGCGAAGGTGGAGCTCTTAGAGTTACTAAGGGTTCATTGGTTGTGATGAAAGGTAGTAAGGTAAACAGTCTTTATGTTCTCCAAGGCAGCACGGTGACAGGCTCTGCAGGTGTGTCTTCTGATGCTGATAGAGACACTACTCAGTTGTGGCACATGCGCTTAGGCCACATGAGTGAGAAGGGGATGACTATTTTGAGTAAACGTGGCTTACTCTGTGGTGATCATACATCATCACTTGATTTCTGTGAGCATTGTGTGTTTGGGAAGCAAACTCAGGTCAGCTTCTCGACTGGCTCACATACGACGAAGGGCACTCTCGACTACATCTATTCAGATTTGTGGGGACCTGCTCAGGTTCCATCCAAAGATGGTGCTCTTTATTTTCTGACGTTTATTGATGATTTTTCCAGGAAAGTTTGGGTTTACTTTCTCAGGCGCAAAAGCGAGGTGTTCGAAACTTTCAAGAAGTGGAAAGTACTTGTAGAGAATCAAACTGGAAAGAAGATTAAACGTCTCCGAACAGATAATGGCCTAGAGTTCTGCAGTGGTGAGTTCAATCAGTTCTGCTCAAATTCTGGGATCGTACGACATCGCACGGTCAGGCACACTCCTCAGCAAAACGGGGTGGCAGAACGTATGAATAGAACGTTGATGGAGAGAGCTAGGTGTATGCTCTCAAACTCTGGCTTGGATAAAGACTTCTGAGCTGAAGCTGTTAACACAGCTTGTTACTTGGTGAACCGGTCTCCTTCTACCGCCATTGAACACAAGACTCCAAATGAGGTATGGTCAGGTAAACCAAATGACTACTCAAATTTAAAGGTATTTGGATGTCCCGCTTACTATCATGTTAGAGAGGGTAAGCTTGAGCCTAGAGCTAAGAAATGCATATTTATTGGTTATGCTGATGGCGTTAAAGGCTATCGTCTGTGGAGTCTTGAACCTGATTCTCCTAAATTCATTATTAGTAGAGATGTTACTTTTAATGAAAGATATATGCTTGATCATGGGAAGGTTTCTGTTGAGTCTACAGGAAATATAGAGAAGACCATGGATAAGGTGGAGCTTCAGGTGGAGCTCGAGGGAGAGACGTCTCAAAAGTCATCTATAAAATTTGCTCCTACAGCTGTAGAAGAGCAACATGATTCAGGCTCAGATGCTGATGATGCTGAGACTGAAGAACCTTATTCCATAGCCACTGGCAGAGAGAGGAGACAGATCAAACCTCCTCAAAGATATGCACATGCTGAATTAGTGGCGTATGCTCTCACGACAGCTGAAGAGATGTGTATTCAGGAGCCATCAAACTTTACTGAAGCTGTCTCATGCGGAGAATCTAGACGTTGGGCCACGGCTATGACAGAAGAACTCGAGTCACTCTACAAGAATCAGACTTGGGATTTGGTGCAATTACCTAAGGGTAAAAGGGCAATTGGATGCAAGTGGATTTTCAAAAAGAAAGAAGGGATCCTAGGGGTTGAAGATGCTAGATTCAAAGCACGGTTGGTGGCTAAGGGTTATAGACAAAAGGAGGGAATTGACTATGATGAAGTGTTCTCTCCGATTGTGAAGCATACCTCCATTCGTGTATTGCTTGCCATGGTTGCTCTATTTGATCTGGAGCTTGAGTAGCTTGATGTGAAGACTGTATTTTTGCATGGCGAACTTGAGGAGACTATCTATATGTCTCAGCTAGAGGGATACATCGTAGAAGGTAAAGACGATCAAGTTTGCAGATTGAAGAAATCTTTGTACGGTCTGAAGCAATCTCCCAGACAGTGGTACAAGAGGTTTGATAATTTTATGCTTAGTCATGGGTACTCAAGAAGTACTTATGATAGTTGTGTGTACTACATGCATCTAGGAGATGATTCTTTTATTTATCTTCTATTATATATCGATGACATGCTTATTGCTGCGAAGAACATGTCGCAGATTCTTACTTTGAAGAAACAACTCAGTGATGATTTTGAGATGAAAGATCTTGGTGCAGCAAAGAAGATCTTAGGTATGGAGATCAGAAGGAACAGGAAAGCTGGAACATTATATCTCTCACAGAAGAGCTATATTGAAAAGGTACTTGAACGCTTTGGGATGAAGAAGGCCAAGCCCGTTACGACTCCTTTGGCTCCTCACTTTAGGCTCTCGGCTTCAGATTCACCTACAAGTGAGAACGAGAAGAAGGAGATGTCCCGAGTTCCATACTCTAATGCAGTGGGTAGCATAATGTATGCTATGATTTGCACTCGTCTAGACATTGCCCAGGCAGTCAGTGTAGTGAGCAGATACATGGCTCAACCAGGAAAGGCACACTAGGAAGCAGTAAAGTGGATCCTACGGTATCTCAGCGGTACCTCAGATTTGGGTTTAGTTTTTGATAGCAGTACTTTGAGAACCTCAGTTGTTGGTTTTGTAGATTCTGACTATGCAGGTGATCTCGATAAAAGGAGATCTTTGACTGGTTATCTTTTTACTCTTTCTGGCTCAGCTATTAGTTGGAGATCGACTCTACAGTCGACAGTTGCTTTGTCTACTACAGAGGCAGAATACATGGCAGCAGCAGAAGCGGTAAAAGAGGCCATTTGGTTGAGAAAACTCGTAAGGGAGCTTGGACTTCAGCAGGAGGCTAGTTCAGTTGTATTTTGCGACAATCAGAGCGCAATACATCTAAGCAAAAACTCAGCACATCATGAGAGGACAAAGCATATTGATATTAGATATCATTTTATTCGTGAGGCAACTGCTGAAAGAAACATCACGGTGAAGAAGATTAGTACTATAGATAACCCAGCTGACATGTTGACCAAACCGATCCTAGCCTTCAAGTTCAAGCACTGCTTGAATTTGGGAGGCATTCACAGTTGTTAGTTGGCCCCGTTTGGGGCATTGTTTGCAAGAGGAGGTTGAGTTTCACTTGTTCTATTATGAAGTGTACTCTCACGTAAGTTGTGTTCATGATGAATATTCAACTTCTTGATGTTTGAAAATTCAATCTAAGGTGGAGATTGTTGATAATGGCTTGAATTTGGCCAAACATCACTGGAGGAGGCAGGCTGAAGGCTTTGTTTTTTTGTCAACAACATCAAGCTCTTTAGGTGTTGACAAAGAGAGTTCAGTGGATTAGGAGGTCGCTGTCAAGTCATCATCAAATCATCTTTTTTGTCTTCTCCACTTCTTTCAACAATTATGGCTACCGCAGAAACTTTGTGGAAGGAGAGAGGTCATTATCTTTTATATCACTTTCTCCTTGTGGTCCCCCTCAATAAATCAAGCACTCTTCACTGATTGATTTTTCAATCTCTGAGTGAATTAAAAGCTAGAGACAGAGAGTGCAAGGGACATAGAGAGAGACAGAGAGTGAAAGCCACACAACGAAAGTGAGCTCTTAAAATTTTGTATGAGTGTTGTAATTTGAGAAAGAAATATAGTGAAACACCCTCTTGCCATGGACGTAGATCAATTTGATCGAACCACGTAAATATTGTGTTTGTGATTGTCTCTCTATTCTCTGGTTTAGTGGGTAATTTACCCAACAAAAGGCTTTAGGATTCACGGCATCGACGTCTGTAATGAAGTTGTTCACTTCAGATTTTACTTCCTTAATTGTTATCATCTGACATGTTTCAACTACTGGAAGGGAACATCCTAATCTCCTGGTGTGAGATGAACGGCCATTTGCTTGTACTGATCGTGATTGAGGAGGATTCCATATCTTTTGAAAGAATTGTGCTTGCTTTCTGGATTGTCTAGTAGGGCATCTAGCTTTCTCTATCAACTTCATTAATTCTTTAGAGTAGTATTTTGGAATTTGCACAACTTGAATGCATGTTTGATTATTTTCTCTCAATTTTATTAAATCTTTTATCCAAAAATTTATGGAGTTAGATTTATAAAACAGAGTTCCACTTTGACCATTTTTCAGTGGCAAGGCATAAAATGTCTGTAAATATTCTACTGTGGAGGAATTAAGGACATCCAAATCCTTCATATATATGACCAGGTGGAACCTTCGTTATAGTCAGCATGTCTATAGTATTAATGAGCGCCATTTTGGGTTCTCAATATCAAACATCTAAACAATCTTTCATTTGCTCTTTCTGGATAGCATTTAACCGTAGAAACTTTATTAGAATATTCATCTTCATATGCTTCATCCACTGATGAACCTAAATCACTCCCTAAGTGAGGCTTTGAGGAACATGCAGCAATTCCTTTTCCTTTGCTTTTTGTAACCTTGATACACCTTCCTTTCATAATAGAATTTGGCATTTTGCTTATCATTTTTGAAAAGTTTCTTGCATCTTCATACTTTATTTCATGCACAGTTGGATATCTCCATCGATTCTCTTCACTTCTCCATTCTCGATGTACTTCATACGTTGATGCAAGGTGAAAGGAACAATATTGTAATCATGAAGCCAAGGTCTTCCAGGGAGAGCTTTGTAGGATGTATCAGCATTGATAATATAAAACTTTGCTTTAGATTGGAGATCTCCTGTTTGGATTACAATAATGATTGATCATAGAGCTTGTTGGCTATTGCTATTGAACCTTGGATGATTTTAATTTTGACCCCATTGAACATTCATATGACATATAAAGGCCTGTTGTGTTGTAGAGTGCCTAGCAACATGTCTTTGTCAGAGAAAATCACACCACCTACATGCACCGCATAAAGAGCTTCTTCACGCTAATTCTTGCGAAGAATGATTGGTATTGCTCTTGATTTTGTAGCGCATGGATTAGCATTTCGCTCAGTTCTTTGGACATCACTAGAGCATCATATACACTCAAAAGAGAGAGTAATTTTCTTAAGTGTGCAAGAACATTATACTTTACTGGACCCGTGAAATGTGGCTCTTTAAGAGATGGAGGAAGAATGTTTTCCTCTATCTTTATTTGTTTACATTTTTCTTTTGCAATTGGTGCTTGTCTTTCAGGTAGCATTTTTCCTATCCTTAGTTGTATATGTTGAACTTCTTTTTGCTGATCTTCATCTTCTTCTTATGGTAAAGTTTAATTCATCTTCCGAGTCGCTTTCCAAGTCTACGTTGCAACATCTTCGCTATGGCTCTTTATCATAAATTATGTAGCCATACCTTCTCCTAGCATAAATCTTTCAAGTATGAAGGAGAAATTATTATGCTACCATCATCCATTTGTTGTTGTTGTAGCCATCTATTGTGAGAAAAGTAATTTGCGTTCATGCTCAATCTTGTTGCATTGTAGTTGGTGATAGAAGATTTAGGTGTCGCCAATAATGTATTTCTCCTCCAGATATGTTTCTGTAGCTAGTGATTTCTCCTGAAAGGATATCTTGAACTTCTTGTGGGAAAATTATTTCATTGTAATTAAAGCTCTTTTCTTCTGAATATAGTCTTCAAGAGAGTTGATATATTTTCGAATCGCTAATTTCTTTATGGATGAAATAGAAGGCTCAACAATATTCTTCTTCCACTTCGGCTGCATCTTTCTTCTTCTTGTCTTGGAGATTGGAGATTCCACCATGTCATAAGCTTGTTCAACTATTGGAGAGCTTTTTTAAAGATTTTTAATTATCTTGAAAATACTTTTCAACATCTTTTTGGTTTTCTTGGATTTAGCCATCTCCCATAGCGGTTGAGAATGATTTGGACGAATACTTTCCCCGTTTGGTGATTCTTCATGCCCCCAGAAAAGACCTTTGGATGCCCCCTCTAGATTTGTTTCTTCAGTATGAGGGCCCTACAAGAGTAGACTCTGAAAGAATAATCTCTTCCGCCTTGAACTATTTCTCAACCCAATCTTTAAAGACATAACAAACTTTGATCCGGTAACTTATAAATCTATGGTAGGGACAATATTCAGGATCATCCTCCTATCTAAATTCTTTCGGCTGCAAACTGAAGAGTACTGAAGGGTTTGTCCTTTCTAATTTTTTGGACTTGAGCAATTAGTGTCTGGAATGCATTTATACTCCCTAAGCACAAGAATGGTGCTATCCAATTGTCTATGTTCTTCATAAGCAAACTTACTGCCTGCTCTTTGCTCGAGATTTTGTACGTTCACATTTGATGCTGAGATTGCGCCATCGAGTAATATAATCCGTGACGCTTTCATCTTTTTTCCGTTAAGTTGTGGCCAATCACCAATAGTGATTTTATCGTTAACACTAACGAACCTTTTCTGAAAAGGGATTCCAATTTAGGGAACGTTTTGATAGATTCGTTAGGCAAGTTTGAGTACCAGTCGAAGTCGACCTTGCTTATTTAGAGCCAGCATATTCTGGTTGATCAATTGGTGAGCCATTTGTGCAATTTATATTCCACAGATCAAAAGACTTCTCACGTATTTTTATACGGACAAGATCCTAATAGATGGTATATACAACAAAGAGCATTATGTACATGCAACTTCAGTGAAGGTCATCAAAATCCAGATACAAGTACTCCTGTCTGAACTTAAGCATAAAGTTTTTTTTTATCACTACTCCATCAAAAATACGAGCTAGCTACGATTAGCTGAAGGACATCCATCATGGAATAAAAGCTCATCTAAAAATCCCATCCAGTGAAATGTAAGTTTTTGGCCTTTGATGTGCCTTGAACATCACATCTAATGAAGTGCAAGTTTTTCGTCTTTGATGCGCTTCAAGTCCCACGTTAAATTTGTATCAAGATTCAACCAGCAATTCCAAGCACTCAGCAAACAAATATTTCTTTTTATGCTACATGAATACATTCTACTTTTCATAAAATCTTACGCAAGCACAGCAGCAGAAAGTTGGCATTACAATGCAACATTATCTTTCTTCTTATAGACAAAAGCATGAGCACAATATATGTAGATCACAAACGATAGGGCATTGAGAACAGCCAGAAACCAATAGTAGTAGTCAAGATGTGCACGGTTCAGGTTATTAGAGAACCAACTCTCACCTGCACTCTCAGTTACTACATCAATCACAGACACAAGAAAACTACTAATGAAATTTCCAATGCCATAGATGCTGAGATAGAGAGCAAGCCCAAGGCTTCTCAGTGCATCTGGAACCTGATCATAGAAAAACTCTTGTTGGCCAATCACAATAAATACCTCAGAGATGCCAATGAAAACATATTGAGGAACCAACCACCATAAACTCATGGGTATAGCGATATCTGGTCGATCAACAAGTGCAAATTCTCGTGCAGTCTTTAGCCTTTTAATCTCAACTAGAGCTGCCACCACCATCGACATTATTGAAAAGATGAATCCTATGCCAATCCTCTGAAGAGTAGTAAGACCCGATGGTGTTTTGGAGAACTTTCGCGATATTGGTAGGATGATTCGATCATAAACTGGGATAAAGGTGAGGATTGCACCGCAAAAAAGGCTCTGGAGTGCTGCTGGTGGGACATCGAAAGTTGAACCGATTCTTCTATCCATCGTGCTTCCTTGTTTGGTAAAGAAAGTACTGCATTGGGCGCAGATGATACCATAAGGTAGGCAAGTTGCCCATATGGGAAATAGTCGCAGCACACCCTTCGCTTCTTCTACTTGTAGTGCATCACCATTTTCCTCAAGCCTGCTTAAGGAATGGTCACCCTAATCAATTATATTAGATGATGTCAACATAAAACATGCATTCCGAACCGTACTAAGGGGTTGTTTGGTTGACAGGACATAGAGCTGCAACCACACATTTTGTAACCAAATTTCTATTCATAATATTTGATTAGAAACATGATAGTAGCAAATATTTAATCTTTCTGTGGAGATTCATGCACGATATTTTACCTACTCAGCTAGGTTTATGTGATTGGGGTGTGAGGAAGGAAGAGAGATGTTTTCTCTGTAATTCAGCCATTACGGAAGGTGTGAATCGTGTATTCATTTTGTGTTCGTGAGGTTTGGGAGTTAGCGAGGCTTTAGATTAGTATTACATCCCTTTCAGACATTAGTTTCGCGCACTGGGTAGTGCGAGCAATGGTGTTATTGAAGGAAGAGGAACTCAGATTGTTTGCACCTATTCTTTGGACGTTGTGGTCCCCTATAAATCGAGTAAGAATGGGGGAGCCACCTCTCCAACTGTCAAGTATGGTCCTCTTTGCTAAAGGCTTGGACGCGGACTTTGCAGCTATTCAGATCTCTCATCGTCACACATATTCGGTCTAGAGATCATTGGACTCTCCATCAATGGGTTTAGCAAATATTAATAGTGATAGGGCTACAGACAATATTTCAGGAGTGGATGCTTTTGGCATTTTTCTTCGAAATGATGCCGGTTCAGTGTTGGCAACTATTGGTGGTAGGTGGTGTAGGTTCGCCTGATATTGTGGAATGCTTGGCGATATTAGAATAGGTGAAATTTACAAAAATCCTGAGTATCAGGATAGCAACCATTCAATCAGATGCTTTAGCGGTTATTCAAGAAATTTGTGAAGTTGGTGAATGCTTAACACCTTAAACTCACATTGTGGAGCAGATTTGGAGAGTGTTCCAGTTTCAGCTAATGTTTCTGCTCACGTTAGCTGGCTGAGAAATGAGGTTGCACATTATTTAGGTTTATCTTTTTTCATATTTTTATGGAGACTCTTATCCTTCTTTCTTATTTCCTTTGCCTGAAGATGTAACTTCTTTTCATAGGGAGTTATTAATTAAGTTCTTTTACCAATAAAATTTTATTTATTTTATAGTGAAAATAGAAGAATTTATTGCAAGATAATTTGTCCATAATAAATCTTGCAATTCTTATAGTAAAATTTAATCGAAAAAATTAACATTGTGTCATCAAGTTATGACAAATTGTCAATCGTTTATCAGATACAAACATTTGATTTGATGGAAATGTATTTCTTGTAACAAGAGGTTCAAAGCCAACAATTTTTTTAACTAATGAACATTGGATTTTGGTTTGAAACTATATTCACTATATCAAAACTGCAAAAATACAAATGACTAATTTGGCACTAATATCTTACTGCATTTACAATTACAACAAAGCAAAGGAAAATGCCTCTATCCTAGTAGGGTCACAAAAGTATATCAATTGATAAACTTTGGTCTATTGATTAGATTTTGCATTATGAGAAGAATCAACTTTTGTAAGAGGGATTCAGGATTTTATTCACTTCTCATATTGTTCAAACTTGATGTTTGAATGTTAATATTTTCTCAACATCCCCGTCTTTTGAGCTCGTCCCTACTACATATTAACTCTGATAGGATTTTCTTTCAACTTCACCATTGTTAATCAGTTCCACGATTTGGTGGTCCATGATTAGCTGAATGATGATGATGATGAGGAATTGCAAGAATAGGGGTGAGGATGCAGACTGGGCTAGTACAGATGAAGATGACAACATCCAAAGACGAGTCTCCTCAGAGGTGAACTCAGCAATTACTTCTGCGAGAAGAGGAAGTGGTTGACAATAAAGAATGATACCACGGAGTGCCTCAAACTCAGTGTGTAATCGCATCGCAAAATGAAATAACTGTTGACAATCTTGTTGCTTCTGAAACTCTGTAGAAAAGTCTGCCATGAAATGTATGGTAGAACTTCCATAGTCTGCAACTCCTCCCAATAGCCAGAAAGCAGAGAATAGAAATCTTGAATAGAAAGATCTTCTTGCTCGGCCTCTTTCAGAGCTTGACATAGCTGATACCCTTGAGCAGGGCCTGACTGAATAAACGTATGGTTGACAGCCAGCCTTTGCTCTCGAGATGACGATGACCGTCCAATATATAGCGGATTGGAATAGAAACCGACCACATGATATAGGCATCATTTGCTCATTATTGCGAATAACCTTATCCTATGTTAGAGATCATGGAGACTGAAGACAATTTCGATGTAGGGGTGATAGTGGACGTGACTGAAACTTCAGAAGGGCTCTTGATGGTGCCCCAAACATATCTCCATAGTTCAAAAGCACGAAGATTATATTGCATTGTGAGTGCCCATGCAATATAGTTTTCAAACACCTTGGAGTTGAACATCAAGCGCAGGGAAATTAGACAATCCTTTCTTATCCATGATCGAAAATCAAGTCGAGCAGCGGAGTACACTCAGGAAAGTTGAGAGGTGGCCTTGATCGAGGCTGTAGGAGAGAGGTAATGAGGGTGTGATTGGGAAGGGCGTGATCTAGTTGGGAGACTTCATTGAACACCTGGTGGGCGTAGAGTTTGCAAAAGTTTCAGGATGTCAAACTCGAGGATATCGAGGATGGATCGAGAGGTGTGTCAGAGAGGAGTTGAAAGGTGATGTTGATCATTAGAGAATGCCTGAAACATGAGTCACAGGCGTAGATGACAAAGTGCAGTGGAGCACGGAGGGAGCAAAAAAAAAGTTGTTGAGATAGTAATAATAGGGAATTGCAGTGGCGTCGATGACAAACTGCAGCGGCATCAATGACAAATTGGAACAATGATAGGGACTCGACGGTGTCGAGGGCTGCTAGGATCTGATTAGGACGGAGACGTTCGTGGGAGAGGTCGACGTCGAGGCTGAGGCTAACAAGGTCGACGCAGCAGAGGTCTACGATGAGGGCAGATGAGAACGACGTGGCAGAGATCGATGTCGTGGCTGGATTTGATCGAAGATTTGAAAGAGGAATAGAGCAGAATCGGCTCTGATCGGACTGATCGAGAGTGGATCTGTGAGGTTCTTGAACCCCGATTCACCTTTCTGAGCCCATCTCTGGC
>BQKN01066504.1:389003-400909 GCA_022839385.1 Asparagus kiusianus
GGGTTTATCTCTACCAACAAACAAGAGACCAGGAGATAGAATATAAAATTCTTCCTCTCCGATTTTGGGTTTATCTCTACCAACAAACAAGAGACCAGGAGATAGAATATATAATTCTCTCTCTGATTTTGGGTTCATTTTTCTATGAAGAGAATGTAACCTGCTTACACTTAAGTATCCATGCTATTCACGCGTGGGGGATGTTATCTCGATCCCTAATTAGAGATAAGCCTACATCTAACACATGTAGCCTACATATTCAATATTGTAGTTTAAAGTCTAAGAGAATTTAATTCTTTTAGCCTAACGTTATATGTGAAACGGATTTAGATAATTCACATACTAGCCCGACTCAAACGGTAGTCGGTAAAGGCACATCAAACCCGTTGAGGGCTGAGGATTTGCCAAAAATCCTATAAGTATTATGGTTATTTATTCTAAACAAGAATGAGTAATCATAATAAAATTTCAACGAGCATAAAACTTCGCTATATTCATTAAAAGCATTCAAACAAAGCTACAAAAAAATATATGTTCTCGAATTACAACAGCTTATAATGACGAATTTGATCTTCAAGTTTTGAGAGCTTTGTCACATAAGCCTGTTCAAGCTCAGCTATCAAACTAGCTTTAAAATTTCCTTCATCAATATTTTGAAGTTTGATAACCTCTTGTTCCTTTTCAGCAAGTATTTGGTCTTGAAGATTCAGCTGTTGAAACAAATTCGACTCGACTCGAGTCAATGCCTCCAAATCGGACTTCAGAGCTTCCTGAACATCTTCAGCCTTCATAAGTTGTTCCTTCAAGCGGGTTATCTCAGCTTGACCCGACTCTAGATTCTGATGCAAGTCGATCTTGGCTTGTGCCTTCTTGGCAATACTTACCCTGATCTGACTAACACGGATCCTTAGTTTTTGGAGTTCGGATTCAGCTGATTTCTGAGAATCGTGCCACGCCTGCAGCCTTAAGTCCATTTGGGAAGCAACATGAGAAGACACGCCATTGGTACGAAGATCCCTCAAATGTTCGACGTTCTGTTGGAGGTCGAGTAAATAAGCTTCGATCAGATCGGCCAACTCGGCATATCCGTCTTCTCTAATTCCTAAGATATGGCGATTGAGAGATCTTTTAAAATTCTCGAAAGGGGATCCTTTGAGGATAACTCGATCGACAACAGTATTCAAGAAAAAGATAAAACCCTGAAGATCAGAGCAAATGACAGCTTTGTCTGGATCTTTGTCTGCCAATAAAGCTTGGATACGATCGGACAATGATGAAGGAAGAGCTGCGATGAGAACAGATGAAGTCAATACAAAAGTTATATGCGCATACATAGCAACGAAAGGGATTAACCTAAGTTCAATGGGAAATTCCATGACTTTATTACCTTGACTTGTCGATGCTGAGGCATGCTCTATAGTAACCGAAGTCTGTTCAGGAATAATACTTGGCGGTGGATTCGCCACATCATATGGTTGTTCAGTTGTGGCTTCCGACGGCTCCGGGTCTAGGTCACAGGTCCCTTAGAAGTAGATTCTACAAACGGGACAAGATGAATAAATATTCTAAAGACGTGAATCAAATTATAAAACACATTAAAGACATGATGTACTAAGTGGAGTAGCAGTTGTGGCGATTTGCTCTTCCACGCTGGCCTTCGACACTCCGACTTCGTGAGCAAATAGAGACGGATCAGAAATTGCAACGGGCTCAGTCGCAACAGTATCAGAAATCAAAGGAGCAATAACTGACGGTTCAATTTCAGCCGGAGGACCTGTCAAAAGCAGGAAGCCTAGACCTTCAGGTTGGTCGGATACACCAATGATAGTAGACGCATCAACTTCAGTAGTTGGTCCTACGACTAAAGTTCTTATTTAATTATTAAATGAGAAACAAGAGATTAATTGAGACCTAAGTTCGAAAGTACATACCTTCTGACGTACCTACTTCAGTGGAACCAACTCTAGCGGTTGGTCTTGTAGTAGCAGTCGGAGTTTGATCTGACAACAGATCGGAAATACGTTAATGGTCATCCTCAGAAATATCGAGATTGAAATCATGTTCGCTAAAGTCCCCGATCTCTATATCATGAGTAATTTCCTGGTCCCTTGACTCATTTGCAGGAATATCTACGGGACAGAAAGACCCATCAGTACATACGTAAGGGTATAAAGGAACCAAAGCGAATAAAACTAAGGTTACCTTCAACGACAGTTGCGGGATCAACAGCGCTACTACTCTCACCTACCTCCTTTAGTTTAACTAAAAGAAGATAAAGCGCACAAGTTAGTAGAAGAGGAACGTGTTCCGATTCACTTATTTCTCGAAAGTGCCCTCCGAATGAGAAAACATTTATACCTATGTCGGTGGTCGGCGGGGCCGATGCGGTGACTGGAGGAGCAGCGGTGTCTATACCGATGGGCTCTTCACTCATCACTTGATGCACTTGTTGAGTGAAACTTGATTCATCAACATCCAGTAAGCCAGGGGAAGAGGGTTCGGCCATAATTTCTCCTTCTTCTTGCCCACCTGTGATAGGATAAAAAATAAGTAGAATTCTATATTTGGAAATAAAATAATGAAAGAAAGATGAAGATGGGATTTTATCTCCCTCGTCAACCGGAAGATCTTGGGTAAACTCCTCTTCGAATAAAGGGGGAAGTTTGCGTTGTCGATGGGCAGTCTTCTTAATCCTCTTCGATAGACGAGTATCTCTTGGAACCTCAGAACTCTCAAGACGAAATTTCGTGCGTAGTTCAGTTCCTTGAGAAGGGCGGGGTTGAGCCTCGGAAGAAATAGGAGATCGGGATCTCTTCCTGCTAATGAGCAGTGTCGCATCTTCCTCCTCTTCTTCGTCTTCTTCCCGAACAGGCCATCTGACAGTCATCTTGTTAGAAGATGACAAGGGAATATTCTTCTCCTTTATTTGTATACCCTTTGAAGGAGCACCTGGTGATTTAGGTGAAGAAACCCAACGAGTCCGGTGGGCTACAGGAGAAGGAGGAGTGTCAGGCTCAGCTTCATTCTCGGTATCATCTTCCTCACTGGATGTCTCAAACTCATCACTTTCATCAGAATCTGCCACTTGCTTTCCTTTGCGAGAGGATGTAGCAGCTTTTTTCCCACCTCTGGAAGTCGTAGTTCTACGGGCCACTCCAGTAGTAGGCCGAGAAGCAGCTTCGGCTTCTAACTCAGAAATACTCTTCTTCTTAAGGGGTGTGTTGGCAGCTAAGACCCATCGACAGTAAAGAAAAGTTGTATGAAGCTCGGGTTCAGCAACAGGTAAGCTAAATTGAGCTTCTGTACAGCCGATAACATTCCAAAACCAAGCTCGCACCCCATCGATAAGACCTCCGCATGTTGTTAGCCATTTGTTAGGATTCCCGACATATAATTGATCGTAGCCGAATTGTCGCGCAAATCGATAAGGAAGATAAGGCTCGATTCTACAGATATTTCTTGACCAGAAAACATTATAACCTGGTCGAATGTTCATAAGCCAATGAAAGCTGCCAATGTTGAGAGAAGTCCTGTTAACCCCGGGCATTTCCTCATCAATGAGCATATCGCTATGTGCGCCAGAAAATCGGGGGAAACATTTATAAAATTCCCAACACTTAGCATTCCTGAACTGCCTCACGATGTCAGACCATTGTCGGGAAGGGCTCAACCACTTACATCCCTCTATAAGCTGCAGCAGAGGAATTTCTGGATCAGATACGTCAGGAGCTGACATCATGTCGGTTCGGTGGAGGACCAACCACACCATTAAATATGTGTATGGTAGTTTAACCCTTGACATAGGAATTTTACTTGAAGGCTGGGCATCCAATTTTGTGAAGGTTTTGGTTAAGTTGCGCAGACCGCTATGGATGTCAGCAATCATGGCTGAGAGCAAAGATAGTTCACCTCCGACAGCCAATTGAACTGTAGGAAACAAAATTTCAAGCGGGAGAGCATCCGAAGATTGGTGCGGTACTACACACTTCTTTAACCATATGGCTAAGTAGCCGGTAAGAAGAGTCTCAGGTTTCATCCTCTTCGTGGCTTGCCATAAGAAAGTTCTGAATTTCGTACCACTTGGAAAACCACCTTCGGATGATCCAATTGTGTAGGATTGAGTGTCGATCTTCACGATCAGCTTGTTAACATCAGAGGGAGTCGGCGTAGGCGATTCACATACTGCTTCACCAGTTGAGCTCTCAAGATTCTGAAATAGGTAATTAGCGAATTGCTTTAGACTAACTTGAGCAGCTTTCTTGCTCTTCACTTCAATTCTTGTTATCGCCGTTTGGTAATGACAAGTCAACTCCCAAAGAATATCGTGAACCATGGGATCTATTCTCTTCATCCGCTGAAGCTGATGATTAGAAGGGAAATATTCTTGGTACGGAATATTCCCTATTGGCAATCCTGAGACCTTCATCATCTCATGAAGCGGAAGCCCTAATTCTCCGTACTTGGTGAAGAATGTATTCGTATCCGGGTTATAAGACTCGAATAGAGTGAGGAAATGATCCACGCTTATTGGGAGACCATGCATGCTAGCTCGAATTGGGATATATAATCCTGAGTTAGTCAATTCTTGACCCCAGCGGTTGAGCACATAGTGGGTCATCCTAGACCACCATTTGTCTGGGAGAGAATGAACCCAACCGAAGCATCTGAACTTCTTAAGAGGAAATTCTCTGCCGATTCGAGCAAGCCGATTCTTTACTGTGTTGGCCCTTATCATCAATTCATTGTGAGGTCCACTATCCTGTCCAAGTACCCCTGGGTGAAGACCACGAATAGTATGTCGACCACTAGAGCCAGGAGCACTATTATCCTTACCAATGAATCCACAATAGATGCGCTCATGGTCGTCTGTCAAATGCCACGACATCTTCCTCGAAACGGTTAAATTCCGTAATTGTAAAATCGAGTAGTGTCGGGGAAACAGAGGAAGGAACAGAAGGTCACCGTCGTACTCGTTCATCCAAGCCTCAGGACCACAGCAAAGAGTGTCCGGATCTTCAACTGAATCCCCAAACAAGTAATCAGGCTTCCTTAGCGGTTCAGTAGAATCTCGAATAGGTGTCAGAGGCGAGTCAGTAAGCAACTGACGTAATGTGTGGCGGGTCCCCTCATAAATGAGTTCAGGGATACTATCAGCACTATCCTCATTAAATTGACGAGCCCCTCTGACTAGAAAATTACCATCAAAAGAACACTGAAGAGTACCGCTTTGACCGGTGTTTTCCCGTCAACAAAAGGAACAGAAGGAAAGTGGACTGCAAGCAAAATTGAACACAGTTAAATGAAGAGGCTAAAAGAGAAAAATCCCTTGCTCTAAGTGGCCACGCCAGTGTTCACTATCGCGCGTTACCGCGGCAGTGTCTGCTGTCGCGCTTAACCGCGGCAGCACGTGTTGCCGCGGTAACTAAGCAGCGGCTGATAGCTTCGAAAAGCCACGAATTTGAGCAAAATTTGTATCTTAGCCGTGGTACATGTCTTGATTAAACAAGATATGTGTCTTATAGCGTCAATCCCCTCGAGGGAGGATGTCAACTCTTCCCGGATGACTCTCAAAGGAGACAAACGAGGTTATATACGCAAAGTCATCAATTTTGGACAGAAAATAAAAAAACACAAAAAAGCTTACCTCCAAAAGAAGAGGCAGCGGCCTCAACCTCCTCTGACGCTTGGGCCGACGATTTACCCTTAGCAACTCGTGATCTCTTCGGGGACATGATGAAACTGATCCAAACAAAAATAAAAGTTAGGGTTTTTAGATGAAACCTCAAGCAAAGATCGAAACAAAACCCTAAAGCACAACATATGGGTTCGGTTTTACCAGGGATTACGAAGAACCAGGCTCAAAAGGGGAAAAGACCAAAGGAAATCTCAAAATCTGAGAAGGGAACTTGAAACCCTAGACTTTGTTTGAAAACCCTAGATCTTGCTTGAACAAAAAGCACCCAAATATGAAGAGGTGAGGAGGGGAAGAGCCAAAGGGTGCCTTTTATAGGAGATTTCAAACTTAGAACGGCGGGGAAGAATGACCCAAAAAGGCCCAACACTCGAATTATAAACCCGACTGCACGCCTCTGCGCGCGGCAGTCGATGCTGACGCGCTCATGCACGGCAATCGACGCTGACATGCTCATGCGCGGCAATCGACGCTGACGCGCATTAGCACGGCAGTCGACGCTGACGCGCATTAGCGCGACAGTCGACGCTGACGCGCAAAGGCCCCACGCATATACAGTGATTCCATGGGTATTTGTATACGTACATTTCCCATTGTATTTGGAATGCATTCCCTAAAACTCCGATGAGTATATGAGTATAAACTGCATCTCCTTGAACCTCCCAACGGGTATACGAGGTAAAACTATTTCTCGAGAACTCCAATAGGTCTATGAGTATAAACTATGTCCTCATGAAGATTAATGCGTCGACAATCAGTCCGATATTGGTTCAGCAACAAGAATTAAAATTGCAGATCTAAGCACTAATTTTAGTTCAAGACTTTGACAACGGTCAAGTGATAAACGCAGCACCAGAAGAATTTTAGCTATTCTACAAAGCACTGAGTAGACTAAAAGAAGAAGAAGTTAAGAGTTGAAGCCGTTCACAGGTCCTTCTACACGATCTCCTCAACTAAGCACTGAAGAGATTGCAAGTAAGACCTATCTTATCCAAAGTATCTCAGACTCCTCTAAAAATAAAAAGAACGAGTCTGAGATACTTTGGAGGGGGTATCTGTAGGTATCAAAAAATACTTATGGACATCCAAATACTGCTCAAGACAAAGAGAAGACAATGAATGTCATTATCTAAGTCAAAAGAGATCATCCAAAGCTATGAGAAGCAAAACAACATAGAAGAACAATGTGCATACCCGTGACAAGATACACTGACGCGTGTTAAACATAACAAAGGATACCGACACGCATAGGCGCGGCAGCCTATGGTGACGCGGCAAAGCGCAGCTGTGTGTGGTGACGCGTAAATAATAGTCTCATATGTGATTTGCTGACAGTTTTAACATCCTTCAGAGGGTCCACGTGGTGGCATATTAGAAAGAGAACGTGTGCTAACGTGGGGGTGGTTATAGACTGAGAAAAGTGGTATTTCGTGGGCCTAAAAACTGGGGATAATAGTTAAGAACGTGATGGAACGTGGCTGGAACCACCCCTTTAGCCGCGTCAGCCCACACTGACGCGCTAATAGCCGCGGTAACGTAGACTGACGCGCCCAAAGAATGTACACTTGGTCAGTTATTTTGCCTCCATTTCCACTGTTGTGCACACCTATCCCTATAAATACCCTCCTAGACACGAAGCAAAGGACAGGGAGCAGAATATAGCAGAGAGACTTGAGCTTTTGGTGAGTTGGAGCAAGAGAGAGTCTTGATTCTTCACAATTGTTTCCAAAGCTTTTAGTGATTCCTAGAGATCTAAGCTCTGACTTGATCTTTGGAAGAGTGAACATCTTACATCGATAAGATATTCATTTCAAATTCTTACTTCGATAAACGAAGGAAGAATCCCTTAAGCCCTTCACAATCTGTGAATTGGTGGTCCACGAGTCAAAGCACTCCCGGCACAGGCAAAATCCCACAAAACAAAAGTCGATAAACGATTTTTGTATTATTTTCTAGAAAGTTATAATTTTCTTATTTTTTATTGTAATTCGCTGTAAACGACTAAAGTTTAATGGAATCAACAATGAAAACGACTTTCGACGAAAACAGCGGGGACGTAGGTCAGCGGACCAAACCTGGTGAACATATCGCGTGTCATCAATTGGCTAACTATCTCTATCTCTACTCTCTTTTATTATCATTGCATTTCATATTTATGTGTGGTTTGTTGGAATATCTTTTAATTGCATATTATTTGTTCATAAACCCTATTCACCCCCTCTAGGGCATTTCAATTGGTATCAGAGCAATGTCTCTACTATTGTTAGGCTTAAAACCCTTAGAGAAAAGATCATTATGGAGGCTTCAATGAATATGTATATGCTAGAAGGTCAATCCACCACTAGGCCACCCCTCTTCACCAGTAGCAACTTTGCCTATTGGAAGGCTGAGATGAGAATTTATTTGCAATGCATTGACCTTGACATTTTAGAAATCGTAGAAAAGAAATATGTCAAAAAGGATAGTGGTAAAATGACCGAAGATGAAAGAAACCTATCCAACCTTAACATTAAGGCCATGAATAGAGTAATTTGTGGCCTTACCCTCAATGAGTATAAGAGAGTTTCTACGTGTGCAACCGCACACAAAATTTAGGAGAAGTTATGCATTACCCATGAGGGAACCCTCCAAGTGAAGGAGTCTAAGATTAGTGGACTTATGCATGATTATGAACTATTTAAAATGCTTCCAAGTGAATCTATTAACTCTATGTTTTCTTGGTTCACTAATATTATAAATGAATTGCATGGTCTTGACAAGGTCTTTGAGAATCAAGAGATGTGCTACAAAATTCTTCGCTCTTTGACGTCGGCTTGGGAACCTAAAGCTACGACCATCGAAGAAGCACATGATCTATCTACTCTCACTCTTGATGGACTTATTGGCAAGCTCAAGATCCATGAGAAGAAGGTCAAGGAAAAGGAAGAAGCACCCCCAAAGCCAACCGAGGAGCCACCCTAAAAATCAAAGTCCATAGCTCTCAAGGGAGCAATTAACGATTCATCCTCCTCGGATAGTGAAGATGATGTCTCTAGAAAAGTAGCACACCTCTCTAGAAGGATATCAAGACTAATCAAAATGAACAAAAATTTTAAAAATCGATCTAACAACAAATTTTCTCCTCGTATAGGTAAATGCTTTGAATGCAACGAACCGAGACACTTAGCCAAGGATTGTCCTAAGCTCAAGGAGAAGTATTTGAAATAAAAGAAGAAGAAGGCTATGTATGCTGGATGGGATGAATCCAAACCTAGCGATTCGGATAGTGATGACGAGGGAGCCAAGATTGTTCTTCATGATCGGAATATTTGTTTCATGGCTCATGAAGATGAGGTACAATCCGAAACCGAAAGTGAATCTCTTTATATGCAATATGAATTAGAAGCGGCTTTAGAAGAACTAAATTTTGAATTTAAAAAATTAGCAAAGGAATATCCCTCATTCAAAAAATTACATGGTTCTTGTGATTCTAAGTTTGAGCAACTACAATCATCTCTTGCTCTAAAAGATAAAATGATAGGAGATCTAGACTTTGAAAACAAACAACTAAGATCTAATAGTTGAAAGATTAGAAATTGAAAACAATAGAATTAAATCTAATCATGGTCATTCTAGTCATCATCATGTTGATAGAAAATGGTATCATCAATCTCATGCTCCTACATACAAGAAAATGTTTTTGTGCACATATTGCATGAAATATGGTCATATTCCTACTCATTGTAGGATTAAAAATAACATTGATCACTATGAGTTAATGTGGGTACCCAAGGGTACCAAAAATATTAACATTCAAGGACCCAAAGCTTAGGTACCTAAAGGTTCTACAACTTATTTATATGTAGGGAACGTCTCGCATAAGACGTAAGGAGTTGTGGTACCTTGATAGTGGTTGCTCTTATCACATGACAGACAATAAAGAATTATTTACAACCCTATCAAGGATTGAAGGAGGCAATGTCTCCTTTAGTGGCGGCGAGAAAGGTAAATCGTAGGAATCGGTTCTATTAGTAAGATACATTCTCCTGTAATTGAATATATATATTTTGTTAAAGGTTTAAACCATAATCTTCTAAGCATTAGTCAATTAAGTGACAAAGGCTTTGACATCATTTTTAAACCAGATAAATACATTGTTAGTAGAAATGGTAAAACCATTTTTGTTGCTTTTAGAAGATCTAATGTTTATATTTTTGAGATGAATGAGCTCTTAGATCAAGATGTAAAGTGTCTTACCGCGGTAGATGGGGATCCTTGGATTTGGCACAAGAGACTTGGACATGCTAACATGAAGCTTATATCTAAGCTATCCAAAAAGAATTTAGTAAGAGGGCTACCAAATCTATCTTATATTAAGGATTCTAGTTGAGAGGAATGTGCTAAAGGTAAACAAACTAAGACTTCCTTCAAATCCATAAATGAGTTATCCACTTCTAAACCTTTATAATTATTACATCTTGATCTCTTTGGACCCATGCGTGTTGCCTCTCTAGGAGGTAAACACTATATTTTTGTTATTGATGATGATTGCTCTCGTTTTACATGGGTAATTTTTCTTACTAATAAAGATGAATGCTTTGAAAAGTTTTCTCTTTTTGTAAAAAGAATTCAAAATAAAAAAGATTTAAAAGTTATTAAAATTAGAAGTGATCATGGTGGAAAATTTCAAAATAAATTCTTTAATGATTTTTGTGCTCATCGTGGTATAACACATGTGTTTTCCGCTCCTAGAACACCCCAACAAAATAGTGTTATTGAACGCAAAATAGAACCATACAAGAGATAGCACGCACAATGATAAATTCTTATGATTTGCCAATATATTTTTGGACGGAAGCCGTCAATACGGCTTGCCACGTTTTAAATCATGTTTTAATTAGACATTCTTTTAAGAAAATTCCTTATGAACTCTTTTTTGGCAAAACTCCACATATTGGATATTTTCATATCTTTGGTTGTAAATGCTTTATCTTAAATACTAAAGACCACCATGATAAATTTGATTTAAAAATTGATGTTGGGATATTTTTGGGATATGCTCCTAGAAGTAAGGCTTATAGATTTTCAACAAGTGAACACTCATTGTTGAAGAGTCTATAGACGTTACTTTTGATGAATCTAATATTGGTTTGCAAGATAATTTGCCTAGGGATGATGATGAGGTTGAGGAAGGAATGGATCTCTTGCAACTAAATGACAAACCCTCAACGAACGCACCAATTGATGAGGAGAACATAAATGAACAAACTCAAGAAGAACTCCCCAAGGGTTGGAAGTTTGTACCGGATCACCCTAAAGACCAAATTATAGGGAGTCCATTCAAAGACATTTTAAATCGCTCAAAAGCAATGAGAGAATGTGGTAATGTAGCATTCTTATCCCAAATAGAACCCAAATGTATTGATGATACTTTAAAAGATGAATTTTAGGTTTTAGCCATGCATGAAGAATTAAATAACTTTCAAAGAAACAATGTTTGGAAATTAGTTCCTAGACCAAATAATACTTCTATTATTGGAACTAAATGGGTTTTTAGAAATAAGCTTAATGAGTTTGGCATAGTGACTAGAAATAAAGCTCGTTTAGTTACCCAAGGATACAATCAAGAGGAGGACATAGACTATAATAAAACCTTTGCACTGGTTGCAAGATTGGAATCTATTAGAATGTTTTTGGCCTTTGCAAGTTTCAAAAAATTTAAATTTTTTAAATGGATGTCAAAAGTACTTTCCTAAATGGTTTTATTGAAGAAGAGGTTTATGTTGAGCAACCCTACGGCTTTATTGATTCATCTTTTCCAAATCATGTATACCTGGTTCAAAAAGCTTTATATGGGTTAAAACAAGCTCCTAGAGCTTGGTATGCTCGCCTCTCAAGTTTTCTCATTGAAAATGTTTTTTCAAAAGGAATAATTGATAATACTTTTTTTGTTAGAAAACGAAAAAATAATTTTATTTTAGTTCAAATTTATGTGGATGATATTATATTTGGTGCCACTAATGAATCTAGGACTTTTCTAAAGTAGTGCAAGATCAATTTGAGATGAGTATTGTAGGCGTATAAAATTGCCTACGGGTCCCTTAGCACAGCTCGACGACGTCAATTCGACAAACGAACCATCGGGCGACGTATCCAAACAAGACCGTTAGCTCGCCAACGCCGAAGCCAAGCCATACGCAACGGAGCAGGTTAACGAGGCGACGAAGCCAACAAA
>BQKN01066504.1:418075-451903 GCA_022839385.1 Asparagus kiusianus
TGGTTTCACCTTGGACTGCAGCCTTGTGTGAACCCAGGGGCGTCACACTGTTATCAGTCGACTGATGAAACTGTCTGTAATCATCAAAAGTTTCTGTTCTGTTTTGATCGACTGACCAATCGACTGACGAGTTGTCAGTCGACTGAAAGTGATCATCAGTCGACTGATGAGCTGGTATTTGAATACAACGTTCAGCTCATCAGTCGACTGATGATTCCCTTCAGTCGACTGATAAGCAGTCTAACGGCTAGTTTTTCTCAGAATCTATTTCTCGGTTTTTGGAAGATTTTCACTAGTTCTTTGGGCTTTTGGTTGTTGTCTTCTCTTCCTATAAATACCCAACAACCCCAACTACTTCTAAAACTAAGCTTTTATTGCAAATCTCTTGTATTTGAGTTTATTGTTTTCAAAGAGCTTCAACTTTCATTTGCTTTCACTAATTCAAAGCCTACATCTCAAGGTTTAATTACAATCTTCTCTCTTGCCATAGGTCTACTGTAAAGAGAGAGTTTCTCTTTATTTTTCTACTATTGTGAGCTTGATCTCGTGGAGATCTATTGTATGGTTATGAGATCTCGGTGGAGATCATTGTGTAGAAGAAGTTCCGTCTTTCAAACCTGATGTGTAGTAGATTTCTCTTCGAGAGTAGGGAGCGGGGACGTAGGTCAGCGGACTAAACCTCGTGAACATATCGCGTGTCATCAATTGGCTAACTATCTCTATCTCTACTCTCTTTTATTGTCATTGCATTTCATATTTGTGTGTGGTTTGTTGGAATATATTTTAATTGCATATTATTTGTCCATAAACCCTATTCACCCCCCCCCCCCACCCCTCTAGGGCCTTTCAAGTCCGAGATTGTAACATTGACTCATCATGTTTGAGGTTTGGAGTTGTAGTCTACTTTCATGTATTGCTTCTCTTTTACTTCTTAGTTTGGATCAATGATTAGCGATTACAAACTTAAGACATATGGTATATACATGAGGGTCACCTAAATGATTAGCAATTATTGGTTTCTTTAGATTGTTTATCTTTAGTTTGGTGTTAATGTTTAGGTATCTACAACTTGAGACATATGGTATATACATGATGGTTTCCTTGTTTGGATTATTTCGCTCGACGCACTACGTCTCATTTGTAGGTGTCTAAATATTAATTAGATACGTGAAAAATGATTTTAGGTAGACTATGATTAATAGGTAGA
The DNA here is from genome assembly GCA_022839385.1 of Asparagus kiusianus. Taxonomy (NCBI): domain Eukaryota; kingdom Viridiplantae; phylum Streptophyta; class Magnoliopsida; order Asparagales; family Asparagaceae; genus Asparagus; species Asparagus kiusianus. The sequence continues at coordinate 419,283 of BQKN01066504.1, forward strand.
GCCTCCACTTCATCTAGCAGCTCATTTAGGTGAAATGAATAGCTAGTGATCATGTGATCATGGGCAAGTTTAAAACACGTTAGAGTTTTAATATTTAATTAGGAATCTTAGTACTAATTTTATATCTATTACATATTTATGCTATAAAATGTTAATACCTAAAGTAAATCAATTATTAATATAAAGCTACTATGATAAAAATTTTTATCTAATTTATAATTTATAATATCATTTCTTATGTTTATTGCTATAATATTGATGGTGGAATAAATAGAATGAAATTGAACAAAATTTGATGACATTTTGGTGTATTAAATTAAATTAAATTGAAAATTATCAAATTTCAGAACTAGGAATTCAAAAGTGTTGACACTCATATTCTCTTTTATAAGTAGCATATATAATAGCTTATAGAAAAGTTCTCTCTAATCGTTCTAGATTTATCATCTGTTTACAAAGGTGCTTTTCAGCACATTGCCTCATAAAGATTTGAGATTGAAGGAATAGATTTAACAAATATGCTTGCTCAAAAAATTCATAAGTTCAATCCTCTAGTAAATATTGATTTTTCGGTATAGAAAACTGAAGAAGTAGTATGCTTGGTGCTCAGAAGATCAAACTACCTTTGAAAAAACTAAAACTTCAAGCCAGAAGGAAATCTGCACCCTCCTGAATAGACATGTTTTTATTAGTCTAAATACTCGAATCGAGAGATCCATGAATTGGGATCTTGATGCATATAGATACAAATGGTCGTAGAGGAGTAAGAATTTTCAGAAACATTTACTAAGTTTATTATCACAATTACATAATCCATATGCTACCTTATCATGGCCTAGGCAAAGTTGGATGTGGTTCTCATAGTAATTTAATTTTCTTCCTGATTAATTTCGGGAAACAGTCACTCGTTGGTACCTTAAAGCATAACTTATATAAGTTTGCTGTGTGACAACAAAATTGATCGCCAAATGTTTAGTTAAATGCACAAAATGTTTTTCAGAAGTATAATTTGGTCAAACATTTCCTTTTTAGATATTATTGGGTATAGGCAACTCTATCTTAGCAATTCAGGAGAACCTAAAATAGTTAACAAAAATCCTGAAAGTAATCATGATATGTGCTAATTAACCAAAATCCTGATAATTAAATTTAGGAACCACTAAATGAAATATCAAATTCATTGGTAGAAACAAATAACATATCCCTCTTATGATGCTCATTGTCAAAAGAGCTTTGCTACAGGGACCCAAAATATGAGACCAATAGTGAGGACAAGTAAGGTGTCCCCCTCCTATTGGATAATGAGTTAGCTATCATTAATGATGGCCAACTCATTATCTAATAGGAGGGTGACACCTCACTTGTCCCCTCTATTGGTCCCATATTTTGGATCCTTGAGGAATTTTTCTTATCAAAATAGCAAAAGAATTTACCTTGATAGATTGGTTGTCCCGCCAACCTGAAATCCCTAATCCATAAACCTCCAAAGCATTGCAACGAAAAGACAAGAAAAAAAATCAAAAAGTTACCTATAACCAAACCTAATTGCAATTTTCGTAATCCATGAATTACATAAAATTAAAAATATTAAGATAAGAAAGAAATCAATATTTACATTCAAGAAATCAGTTTTCTTTTCTCCATAAAAATTTAGCTAACAAACAATTTATAGAACCACCTGTTGGTTGGTTTTGGAAGCGTGAAGACCGAAACCTGCATCAAAATCAGCCAGGAAGCCGAAAAATCCAAAATCGGTCGACCGATGGACTTGTGCCGGTCGACCGAAACACCTGCAGGAAAACAGCCCAGGAAACATGCTCTGGCTGGTCGACCGAAGCTTGCTGACGGTCGACCGAGAATGGTCAACCGGTCGACCGACGCTGGGGTATCGATCGACCGAAACGTGCACGAGTAGACTATAAAAAAATCCATGTTCTGGCCAGTCGAACGACGCCATTGAATCGATCAACCGACATCGGATTTTCTAGATTCCCAGTCTATTTTGGAATCTGTTTTGGGCTGGGATACTATATATACTTTAAACGTTTTAGGGTTTGTAGAACACGAAAAAAGAGGGTTTTGACGGCACTTTGAGATTAGAGATCTTAGAGAGAGAGAGAGAGGCCTATTGCGAGCATTGTAATCTTCTTCAACTAATCATAGTTTTTTGGTGTGACTCCCGAGGACGTAGGCACGTTTGCCGAACCTCGTTAAATTTGGTGTTCTCTGTTTGATTATTCTTTCCTGCATGTTTTTTTTATTTGCTGTGATTTCCTGCTTGCTTACTTTCGACACAAGATCCGGAAGGACACGGGTTGTGTGTTCAACCCCAATACCACCAAGCGTCGAACTTTTAATACTTTAATTAATGTGAAGTTGCGAGAGGGTGGGAGTTGAATAGCTACTACGATTACTGATAGTTTTATTGATTATGTGTGAATTGAGAGAAATCAGAAAAGTTGGATTGAGAGGGGGGGGGGGTTTGAGAGAAACGATTTGGGGGAGTCCAATTCGCCCCCCGAGGGGCCTTAGGCCGCGGAATTGGCCCGGGTTGAGGGGGGGGGTGGCGACGGGGGAGAGTCGAACGAGAGAGAGCGTTCAGAAAGAGGAAAGTAAGGATTTACATAGAGGGGAATAGTAAAAGAAGGTCAATAAATAAAGATTTTTATTGATCTTCTTTAATTATTTTTAGTTAATAATTAATATTAATTAATAACTAAATAAAAAATAAAAATGAGAATATAAAAATTAATAGGGGTAAAATAGTCATTCAAAAGTTTTAACATCTATATTCTCTTTTATAAGTAGTATAGATATAGATATAGATATAGATTTTCAAAAAAAAAGACGGATAGATATAATTTTGGGCATACTTTCATCTTTTCTTTTTCCAAGTTTAGTCACCTTTTTGTGATTTTTTCCCAAGTGTGTGGACATTTCTTTTGATTTTATTGAATATCAGGGCTTTTCTGTAGATTTGTTTTTTGGGAAAAATGTATTTAGGCCCCAAAAAAAATAAAAGGGATGTGCCCTAGCCCCTCATATTTTTTCCCTTACTCTTTAACCCCAAAAATCAAAATCAATTTGTGCAGCCTCCTTTTCACACTCTCCCAGAAAATTATTCTAAAAAAACCCGAAAATACCCCTTCCCTTATCTTCTTCTTCTTCTTCCCCTCCTCCTCCTCCTCTGAGGCTTCCTCCTCCTCCTCTCAATCTCCTCCCCCTCCCCCTCCCTCTTTCTCTCGCTTCTCTTCTCACTCTCAAAGCCCAAGCCCCAGGATCCCCAGCTCCAAAACCCTAACCCCAGCCCCAACCCCAAATCCCCATCATCAACCTCCTTCTCCGTCTCCCTCAACATCTGGCCTCCCACCCAGCGCACTCGCGACGCCGTCACCACTCGCCTCGTCGAAACCCTACCTGCCCTTCCTCCGTCCTCGCCAAACGCTACGTCGTCACATGCTTTCTGATTTGTGGTGTTTATGTTGTTTGCCTTTTAAACCTAGATTTGTGGAAGGAGAGCAAAGCCAAGTCTCAATGGTGGATTGATTGCGTCATCTTAGGTATGAACAATTTCCTGTGCTTTCTGTCAGCAAACCTATGGTTCGATACAGAAACCACATCAGTAATGGTGGGGTTTGGTCTGTTAAGTGTTTACTTTAAATAGTTACTAATGGCCTGACACACTTTCTAGGCTTGTGATCTACAAAAATTCTCAGTGAAGGGCTGTCTATTAGCTTTGTGATAAGGCGTCGATTAGCGATATAAAAATGGATTTTGACAACAGCAGCAGATTACGGATGAGGGTGTGTGGTTCTATGGAGAAGAGGGTGTGAGATTCCTGTAAGATTATTTAGAGAACATGTAGAGAGTGAGTTTACGACTTACTCAAGATGGTTAAGCTACTTGTCACATAAGTTTTATGATAACTGGGCACTGCAGGTTTAACAGCAGCAGATTAGAGTTCAGGGTGTGAGATCCCTTGGAGAACATGTAGAGAGTGGAGTTTAGAGCTTCAACCCAAAATGGTTAAGTTACTCGTCACATAAGTGGACTAGGGACTGCAGGTTAAAAAACTGCTTGGAGTACTCACATGAGATCTCTACGTTTAGGACATTTCAAGATCATGGTGGAATGTGTTTGCTCTATGCTGCTGCTGGAAACTGGTTCACGTTTTACAAAATCTAGAAAGCATCCTAGTACCCAGTTTTGAAGCAGGCATCTTGTGTGGCCATTTGCTTCCTTTGTGTGATACGTTTTCTGAATGCTTCCTTAAGTGCCCTGTTGTCTTCATGTAAATTTGAATGAACTCAGATGTATAATTTGATGTGTGTGATATCTTTTCTGAAGACTTGGCCTTTTGTCCTTGTATAGTGTGTTTGAGCTCATGTGCAACTTGTTTGATGTCTGTGTGATATGTGTGATTTGTCTGCCAAATGCTTCCTTGTGTGCCTTTTTGTTTTGGCCTAACTGTTGACAATGTTGTATATTTCTTGATATGATTATGGCTCTTTGCATCTCCGCTTCCCACTCTAATGTGCATTTACTTGTTTTGTGTATTTAAGTGAGTGGTGATAATCCAACTGTTTCCTAGCATTGGTACTCACTTGTTCTGATCTTTTTGCAGTAAGAAGAGATCGAGGAGGAGTGATGGTCCTGACTCCCTTGCAGAAACCCTTGCAAAGTGGAAAGAACTCAACCGTCAAAATGATACATCCAAAGATGGTAGAAAACCTACACAAAAGGTACCTGCAAAGGGATCAAGAAAGGGGTGCATGCGAGGGACTTGAAGGTGAAGAGGATAACCCCCATCATCTCCACCTGGCGATTCGAGGGGATGAGGAGCTCGGCACACTGATCAAGGGGACGATTGCTGGCGGAGGAGTCATCCCTCACATCCACAAGTCCCTCATCAACAAATCCTCCAAAGAGTAGTTGGTGGTCTTTTAGAATTGTTATGTGCAGCTTGTAATTCCGTGTTGTGTTTACTTTTGTGTTTTGGGGTCAGACTTAGATTTCCAACTGATGCAAGTTTTAATATAGAACTTTGTTTAGAGATTGAAGTTTGCTGATTTTTAGGTACATGTTATTATGATATTGTAAAATCCCATGATCAGCAAGAACATGATCAGCAAGAACATGACATGTTTCCTATGTTAACTTTCATCATTATATGTTAACCCTCCTTATAACATGTTAACTTTCTTTCTGGACATGTTAACATTCATCATTGTTAGACCCTAGGGGGGGGGGTGATTAGGGTCTTATGCTAATCTAATCCGATTTAAATGCTAATTAAAATTAATTAACAAGTTATCCTAGTAAGTATGAAATATAACAAGTTATATGAACTAGGATAATCAATATGAACAACAAGATATATCCTAACAAAGAGATATAGGTAATGTATGTGCAATGATATAAAACTAACACAATGTGATATATCCTACCAAAGAGATATACAATATGATATATGCAATGATATGTAAACTAACACAAGGGTAAACAATATGAACTAGATAGTGGATGAAATAAATGAGCAATGCACAATTGGCGATATAAGATAAGTGCAAAAGCAAATGCGTCAATGACAAACTCAAACACACTTAAATGATCACGGAGTTCGGACCTTCCGTCCTACGCCTCCGCTCCCCACTCCTGGGGAGAAATCTACTATCACAATCCGGTTTGGAAGCCGGAACTTCTACACACTCGGTTTACAAGTTCACCGAAAACTCTCACACAACAAACACTATGCAATCACACTCTACACCCACACAAGTATTAGACCTAGTCGTGTCTCCCTCAAGTGCTCGGTTACAACCTCTCCCTAGGTTCGTCAACCGACACCACTCCTCTTGGAACGATCCCCGACTCTCACCACACACTCCTCACTCGGTGTACAAGTGTATTACAAAGTGAATCTCACAATAGAGCACAATATAACAAATGATTGTTCTCTAATATGGATGAGAACACAATGAAAGCTCACACTCAAAGTTATACTCTCACCAACCCAAATATGTTATGAATGCAAATACAATAAGCTCAAGTGGGTGTGTATAACAATGAGATAAAATCAAATCTAAACTCAATATAAAACTAGCTTTAATAGAAATGATAATTAACAAATAATCAATAAATAAAAGCTAGAGTAGAGTTTAGAAAACTTCTCAATAGATCAAGATGGAGAGATAGAGATTTGAGCCCAAACAAGAAGATGATCTCCTCCACTTGTGAAAACAATCTTCAAACCAAACAAACTCTTGAAACAAACTTAAAAACTCTTCAACAAACTTAAAAAACTCTTTTTAAAACTCTCTTAAACATCCATAAGAAACAATGAAAGTTAAGGGCTTTTTATAGCCTCTTAAACCAGCCACAAACCCCCAAAAATCGAAAATATCAAAAACTAGTCGTTACTAGCCGTTATAGGCTGAAAAGACCAAAATACCCCAAAATCCAGCATTCTGGAAATTTGTGTATCTGACTTTGTAAAATCAAGTAAAAATAGTAAAACAGTTCCTAAAATTATGAACTTTTGTGGAAAGGTTCTAGACATGTATAATAACATGTTAGAGAAATAATTTCTGAAAAATAAGTTCCCAGTTGAGAGAAATAAATGTTTGAACACAGATTTACAGTTTCTAAAAAACTGCTGACATACACGATTTTGTAAAATCAATTGGACACAGTAAATCAACTCTAAAAATAGTAAAATTTTTATAGAAGTTTCTAAACATGTAGATAAACATGTAAAAAAAAGAATTTCTTGAATACCATTTCTCATTTATGAAAACTCATCTGTTTTGTAAAACATGCACGAACATGTGCACGAACAAAAACATGATTTTGTAAATTCCATTAAACATAACAAATCAATTCCAAACTTGATGAAACTTTGCGAAATATTTATAAACATGAAAACAAACATGTTAGAAAAATAATTTCTCAAATTGAATTTCCATTTGTGAAAACTCATGTATTTTGCAAGTGTGTCCAAAGCATGAAAACCCAAAACCATGCATGCATATATATAACTATATATATACATAGAAACCAAATACGTGTGTGTATATGATATTGAGCTTAAGGTATTTAACACACATAATATAAAACCTAAACTAAGTTACCCAAGCTTTGATCTTGATCTTCAATGAGCATGACTTTGTAAACTTTACGGAAGAAGCTTGAACTTGATCTTTAACTTTGAATTGTAAGGCTTCAACCCGACATTCCACCAACCTCCTTTGGATATGATCATTGAAGCGCAATCCATCCAACCTCCAACAACGTTGTTTGTCTATAATAAATAAGAAAACATAAATACTAGACAAACAACATTAGTGGTAAATTATTTGTTAAACATCATCAAAACAAGAAGGCCAACAATCATAATATGTTAACTTTCACTGTTACATGTTAACTTTCATAATAATATGTTAACTTTTGTAGTTTTATGTTAACTTTCATGCAAACCTGTTAACTTTAACTGTTACATATTTTCTGGTTTTTATCTTGCATACGCGCTTCAAGATTGATTATGGACTTATATGAAAAGTTTGATTTGATTTCAATTAGATAAGGATATATCGTAGTACGAGAGTTCAAACAAACATGTTAACTTTCATAATAATATGTTAACTTTCTTCGTAACATGTTAACTTTCAGCTGAACATGTTAACTTTCATCATAATATGTTAATCTTCACTATTACATGTTAACTTTTATCATAATATGTTAACTTTCTTCGTAGCATGTTAACTTTCATAATAATATGTTAACTTTCTTCGTAGCATGTTAACTTTCATAATAATATGTTAACTTTTTTTGTAATATATTAACTTTCAGCTGAACATGTTAACTTTCATCATAATATGTTAACATTCACTATTACATGTTAACTTTTACCATAATATGTTAACTTTCTTCGTAACATGTTAACTATCAATTGAACATGTTAACGTTCACCATAATAAAATTCTTACATTCTTATAGATGATATTGCTTGAATATACGATATGATTAGACTTACAATCTTAGAACTTTCTGATTTTTTACATGTTAACATTTTAGTTAGAACTTTCTGTTTTTTTAAGAGAACTCTATATATTAACAACAACTTGAATATGAATCTCCATACAACCACTATTTCGGGTGCCTCTCAGATTTATATATCAATGATAAATCATCTTGAGGGATTTTTAGTATTTCAAACACATCAAATTTTAGTTCAAAAAAACTTGTTATAAAGAAAATTAACATATTATTATGAAAGTTAACATGTAACAGTAAAAATTAACATATTATGATGAAAATTAACATATTATTATGAAAGTTAACATGTAACAGTAAAAATTAACATATTATGATAAAAGTTAACATGTTCAGCTGAAAGTTAATATGTTACGAGGAGAGTTAACATATAATGATGAAAGTTAACATAATTTATGAAGAAAGTTAATATATTATTATGAAAGTTAACATGTACTAGTGAAAGTTAACATATTATGAGATTTAATAGTGTATCGTAACTTGAAGATTATGTACATAATCTGTATATATTATGTACACAATAACCTCAAGATTATGTACATATTATGTACCATAATATTCAGGTTTTGATACACATAATTTATATATAATCTTCAGTTTATTATGCACATCAAGTTCTATTTGAATGAACTTGTACATATTCACATGACAGCTACAATACATTTCACATACAATCACAATAAATTACACCAAAATTGATCACTAAATAGACATAATACATTTCATTAAATTTTGATCTAAGTACAACCAAACCACAAGAACATATAGTATAATCAACTGAATAATGAAACATGACACATTACAAGCAATTCTGGAGAAACTACACAAGACTAAAGAGTACACATAGTATAATTAACTGAATAATGAAACATGACACATGTGCTTCCCTCCCAAAACATGTAGTACCTCCCCACATCGAGCATTAAATTTCAATGGCACAAAATCATCAGCTCTTTTACCTATGTTGACTATTGCAATGGAAGCATTTGCATCTGAAGCAGCTCTGCGAGAACAAATTTTGCAAGATTAGTCAGCCATGGATACAATTTCTCATATAGATGTGCATGCTCTGCAATAGGAAAATCATGTAAAGCATATTTTTTCACAAGGATGATAGATAGTTGTTAAGCTTTGGGACACAAGATGCCTGCTTCAAAACTAGGCACTAGGATGCTTTCTAGATTTTGTAAAACGTGAACCAGTTTCCAGCAGCAGCATAGAGCAAACACATTCCACCATGATCTTGAAATGTCCTAAACGTAGAGATCTCATGTGAGTACTCCAAGTAGTTTTTTAACCTGCAGTCCCCAGTCCACTTATGTGACGAGTAACTTAACCATTTTGGGTTGAAGCTCTAAACTCCACTCTCTACATGTTCTCCAAGGGATCTCACACCCTGAACTCTAATCTGCTGCTGTTAAACCTGCAGTGCCTAGTTATCATAAAACTTACGTGACAAGTAGCTTAACCATCTTGAGTAAGTCGTAAACTCCACTCTCTACATGTTCTCTAAATAATCTCACAGGAATCTCACACCCTCTTCTCCATAGAACCACACACCCTCATCCGTAATCTGCTGCTGTTGTCAAAATCCATTTTTATATCACTAATCGACGCCTTATCACAAAGCTAATAGACAGCCCTTCACTGAGAATTTTTGTAGATCACAAGCCTAGAAAGTGTGTCAGGCCATTAGTAACTATTTAAAGTAAACACTTAACAGACCAAACCCCACCATTACTGATGTGGTTTCTGTATCGAACCATAGGTTTGCTGACAGAAAGCACAGGAAATTGTTCATACCTAAGATGACGCAATCAATCCACCATTGAGACTTGGCTTTGCTCTCCTTCCACAAATCTAGGTTTATAAGGCAAACAACATAAACACCACAAATCAGAAAGCATGTGACGGCGTAGCGCTTGGCGAGGATGGAGGAAGGGCAGGTAGGGTTTCGACGAGGCGAGCGGTGACGGCGTCGCGAGTGCGCTGGGTGGGAGGCCAGATGTTGAGGGAGAGGGAGAAGGAGGTTGATGATGGGGATTTGGGGTTGGGGCTGGGGTTAGGGTTTTGGAGCTGGGGATCCTGGGGCTTGGGCTTTGAGCGTGAGAAGAGAAGCGAGAGAAAGAGGGAGGGGGAGGGGGAGGAGATTGAGAGGAGGAGGAGGAAGCCTCAGAGGAGGAGGAGGAGGAGGAGGAGGGGAAGAAGAAGAAGAAGATAAGGGAAGGGGTATTTTCGGGGTTTTTTAGAATGATTTTCTGGGAGAGTGTGAAAAGGAGGCTGCACAAATTGTTTTTGATTTTTGGGGTTAAAGAGTAAGGGAAAAAATACATGTTTGCTATATCCACTCCCAAACAGTAATTTTGGGAGTTGGATTGCCGAAAATGCCCTTTTGTTACCACCGGACTCCGTATGGGAGAAGGGCAATTTAGTCCTCACACACCCCCAAAGTTACTGTTTGGGAGTGTGAATAGTTGGACCCGAAAAAATATGAGGGGTTAGGGCACATCCCCTTTATTTTTTTGGGGCCTAAATACATTTTCCCTTGTTTTTTAAATGTGAGCATTTTGTAATAAATTTTTAGATGTAAGGACTTTTTTGGAATTTTGAGAATGGGGCTCGCAATGACCAAAAGGAGACTTCTCTTATGATCTACTACATAGCCATCAAGCCCAGTTGTTGATCGTTCATGTCGGAGGCCCAATTATCCCTTATTATAATTTTTTATAGTTCTTGTTTTTGTAGATTTTTGTAGTGAGGGCATTTTCGTCCACAAAAATACAGGTAGGACACCGGTGTGTCAGTAAGGGGCTGTTTGTTTCGTTTCCCCTAGAATCCAAAACTCACTTTCCTTCACTTTTTCACTTTCCTCCACTTTCCAAAACCCACTTTTCTTCACTTTCTCCATTTTCCTCCAATAATATTGTGACAACTCATCCCACCACATCACATTTCATACTTTTAAAAATAAACAAAACACAAGAAATGAGTCGCATCAATCAACTCATCTAACTCACTTTCCCCCACTTTTCTTCATTTTATATCATCTTTAAAAATTACTCACATCATCCAATAATATGGTGACAACTCATCACATCTCATTAAAATTTCCTTCCATCACTTTCCTCCAAAAAATTTTGTAAAATGATTTTCCTAAGTATATGTCACATCATCCAATAATATAATGACAACTCATCTCATCTCATCTATTTTCCCCTACTTTTAAGAATGAACCAAACACAAGAAAAGAACCTAAACAAGGAAAGTGAAGGAAAACATCAAAAATTACTCACATCAACCAATAATATGGTGACAACTCATTTTCTCCCCCACTTTCGGTTATAGCTTTGACGAACCAAACCTCTGAAAGTGGAGGAAAACATCAAAATTCATCTTCTTTTCCCCCACATTCCCCCACTTTCGGTCCTTTTTTGCGAAACAAACAGGCCCTTAAGTGAAAAAACTTAAACGTTACAGGGTTTTGTGAAAAACTTCAGAGATTAGGTCAATTGATAGTGAGTGTTGACGTACATACAGGTTAGGGGGTTCTCCCAAATGGTTCAAAATTTCCGGGCTCTGTAAAATTTACCCATATTTAGCAACGAACGAGGCCCGCATGCTCGGATCAAAACCCGACCGACCCACAAGACAAGCCCAATATTTCTCCTTGTCAGGTCGGATCTCACCTACATAAGTGAAGAATCCGATCCGTTGTCCTCTCAGGCAACGATTGGCCAACATATTAGTACTTTGTTTGATTTTTGTTTATTTATTTTTTTTCCTCTCCAGTTTGTAAGGTCATTAACACCTCGCTTTGTTGGCCTCTCAAGACTTCCAGCTATCAACACCAAATTGGGTTGTGTAATTCTATAAGCTTGGGCCAACGCCATCAACAACAAACCCAGTAATTGCTTCAGGTGATTTTTCTTGCCCAATTGCTTCTGCGTTTAATTTTCATATTTTCCCCTTTCTTAGGTTGTTTGAGATAGCTTGGATGCAAGTTTCGTGGTTTTTGAGATTAAAATGTGAAACCAATTATGGAATAGTTTTATAACATGTGTGCCAGTGGAGAGATTTGGGGAAGAGGAATTGAGATGTACCTTTAGAAATTAGTTGAGATTAGGTTTTTGTAAAATCTAGTAATGCTGAAGGGTTTCTCCCTTGTTTTGCCTATGGATGTGAACTGTCACCACTCTATTGGTTGTAGCTGTCAAAAAAATAAACTTATTAGCATGTATATAAATACGAAAATAAATTGAACAGAAAACAGGCCTGATACGGGTAGCAGTCGCGCAAAGCACTGTCCTAAAAGATTGAGGACCCGCCTATCGCCCTGGTGCAGATGATTGCTCTCTTCCTAGCGGTAAAAGCCCCCGAAAACGGCCGTCCTCTGTACTCAGGTGAGAGTATAGAGCTTCTTGAGAACTTTGGTTCTTGAGGAGACAGAAGAGAGAACTGGTTTAGAGGAGGTACTTATAGGGTTTGAACTTCCCGTTTGTAAATCCACGTTTGCTAAAACTGCACACCCGTTTGAACTTCTCGCAAAACTCTACTCACGTTCTCCAAACGTGCGCACGTTCTAGCCGTTGCTATTGCCGAGTCAAAAGAAACGTGTAAAAATAAAAATTGAAAAAATCAAAACCGAAAAATGGCGACGCGGGCGGGCGTACACCAAATTTGGTGGCCAAAAAATGGTGCACGCACACCAAATTTGGCCACTTTGGCTTGATTGGTCGCTTGATCTCCTTTTGTGATGCATATCATTACTCTTCTGCTTACATTAGGTATATGAAAGAAGTTCCACCTTCTTTACGACGATCTATCACCAGTTTTGTGTTATGTTAAGCACCATGGATGAGGATGCATTTTGTACCAGTTTGACCAAATGCAATGCTTAGACATAACAAATTCTAAAATATACATACAGAACAACAATGACAAGGCAGAAGTGGGATGTGAATATCTATTCGGCACGACAAAACTTCAGAACGCATGTGCTCGATTATATCTGAGTCTTAAACCACAAAATTGCCTCTCATGATAAGCATACTGCGTGAAGTTCCTGAGAAAAGCAATAGAAGAATAATGAAAGGCAGATATAGGAATTAGGATCCTTTTAATGTTGTGATTCAGTAAGCTAAATTTTGTTTGTGGTAGTTGCAACTTATGGGATGATATCCAGGAATCAGTTATGTCCTATTTATTTTCATAATATTTAACTGGCATGAATCAATCTTCTATCACAAAGACATCATTCAATATGTTGATAGAGGATGGTTAGATTTTTTTACTGGAGAATGTAATGGTAATTTGGTGTACTCACTGCAAGGAATTCTAGTCATGAATGCCCTGTATTATTGATCGTGGTTGAGCACCTGATCAATGACAAGCTACTGCTGAGCATCATTATTTTACTGTTGTAGGTCCGCAAGTATAAGATTGAACAATGCTTTTCATGGTATCATGATAAGATTCCTTGAGCTTTTCCCAGAATTAGATCTCGATAATTGTTACAAAGCATATAAACTTTTCACATTTGTGAGTTAATGAGCATCATAAGTCAGAAGTTTAGCTCGTAACTTTTCAAGTTAAGGAGGATAAGGAAGTCATGATATTTTTATTTTTTGGTCACGTTCTTTGGCTAGTTTTAATTCTTTTGGTTCTGTTAGTTTACTGATATATGCTCTTCCACCACAAGCATTATTGAAATTTTTTTGCATAGATGGAAGGGATAATTGTTCCATATATACGCTTATCCATAGTAAGAAAATGATATGCTTTATCTGTTTTCTCATGGATTATGTCTTGATATATGAACAAACTTTTGTAAAGTTCCTTCTAGACTTGTGGAAATCTATAGTCTGCTCCTTTTTACAAATTACATCCTAGTAAGGTTGTTTTCAGTGTTAGAGACTGTTGGGGGTTTTCTCCTTTGGTTGTGTCGTCCTTGAATTGCATGTATACTAGAGAAACATATTGTGTCAATTGATTTTCTGAGCCTATATATGGATCGTATCAGATATGCGAGTCATGTATTTTTTTAGAAAATAGAAACTTTACTTGTTTCAGTGTGTTCTGTAAACTAATAGGTTTTGAGTCTTAATTTATCATGCATGTGAATGTGAGAAGTACTGATTTTGCCAATCCGTAAGGAGCTATCTAAAAGTGTGTTGGAATGATTTCCTTTTTTTTTGGTAACAGATTACATTACTTGAACAAATTCAAAACAGCAAACAGCCGATGCAACTAAAGCAAACTTTCTTCCTCCTTTTTATCCTCTGATAAGACTTTTTGTAAAAAATCTGGAGGGTCTTCAAATCATAATTGGAAGCTTTCGAGATACATAGCCTTCCTTACTAAGATACATGCAGCACCATTTCTAGTAGGACCAACGGATCGAACATCCCAAAAATCCAATGAGTTACACGTCCTTCGCATGTCCTCGTTTCCCCAATTTTAAAAACCTAAAACAGTAATTAGAGTTGTCTTTACTCAGGAAAATTATATGGCAAACAAAAAGATGGACTCCATAAAGGAGAATGTCTCAACATATCTCGAACAACAACATCAAAGTTCCAAATTTTGGGGCTCAACTATATGAATCATATTCATGCATCCAGTTTTGTGGCCAGGAAAGCTGTATGAAGAATGTGAAAATCGACAAGAATCTTATTTTCATCCAAGTGTTACATATTCTTCTACAATTAAACAAATTTTTCGTTAGAGATGGAGGTTTGACTATATTTAGTGATTTAACCTGAACGATGCAGGTTTCTTTTCCATGACATTTGGAACTTCGTAACTAGCATATTATTTTCTTTAGATTGTAGACAAAGTTGCCTATCTTAATGCTAAGCCCTAGTTAAAAAATAAATAAATAAAGGAAAGGAAAGGAAAGAAAAGAAAGAGAAGCCTTCTTCCTTTCAGTTGATGAAACTGCTGATGTCTCCAGACAGCATATTATTTTTAGGTTTCCCCTTTTTACATCGACCAACCATATTTCATAGCATAATCTAATTAACTATTGATTTGCTCAAAATGTTTAGATTTATTTCAAAACATTGACATGTTCATGGTAATCATCTTTCTTTTTGTTCGTTCAAAAGTTTCATCATCTGGATAATTATTTAATGAAGTACTTTTCTTGATATTTGTATTGTTTATTTTGGTGGTGTAGGGATGCTGGGCTCATCATTGGTCTCCCCTTTGCGAACCCTTGAGGGTACTTCATTCTGCTGCTATTCTTCTGTATGTTAATTGTAGTTTTTCTTTTTCTCATTCTGAATTTCTGTTACTTGTCCTTTTATTTGATTTCTGTCGTGCGGATGCACACAGAATTTGAAATGGGCAGCATGTGAATAAGTATGCTGAAGCACACGTGTGTAAGTGATCCCTAATCTTAATCTCAGAGCCATAATAGAAAATCACCTTCGTCACAATTTTTTTCAGTTTCCATACTCAACAATGCAATAACTTGACAAGAAAGTTGCTTTGTGGGTTCTATTGGAAAAAAGGAAGAAAAGAAACCAGCTGCGACAATACTGGAAACTACTTCGGTGTGTATTGCGCACTTTGTTGAACACTACCTTGTAGAAATTAATAACTCTGTTTAAACAGGTTTATTTTTATGATTTTTTTCTTATTAGGGAAATTTTGATTTAGGCCCTTGTTGACTCTGATTTAAGTCTACGCCTTCTAACTGGATTACTCCTTGAGTGAACACTAGAGATCAGTTTTTTAATTGGTGTCCCTCTGCCCATTAAAAGACCAATTGTCCACAGAGCCTACGCTAACTTGAATTGAGGGTGTAAACCAAATATTTTTTTTTCTTTTTACTGTATAATGTATCACTATCAGAACACAGATAAAGAGAAAAGATTATCTTCGATCTCTCTGTGTCGAAAAAATTCATAACAGAGAAATATAAACTATAACCGTATCTTGAAAAAAATCAAATTATAAGGAGAATATTCAAAGAATGTTATAAATTTGCTGTAAAAGAAGTATTTATTTAAAATGTTAATATTCATAATATAAAAAAGCATTAGCGATTTAAATTCCATTCCTATTACTTTCTTTTGATTACTTTATGGGAAAACAACGAAACAGTATAAATGAGGAGTTATGAATTGTTTACAATTTCTAAATTCTACAAGCTAAAATTGGATATTTATGGGGATAAGTTGACTAAAATTTTTCGTATATGTTTTATATTCAACTTGATATTCCTTTCAAAGCTGGATAAACTTCTATACACCATCCCTCCACCCCCCCCCCCAAAAAAAAAAAAATCATCTTTATTTGAAAATTTATCCCTGAAATCTAGATATTTGGTAACTTATCCCCAATCTAGGAAATTAGTTTTTTCCCCCATCTCATTTTACTGTCGTTAAATTACTCAATTGAGGGCTCCAAATGTCAAAAAAGAAAAAGAAAAAGAAAAAGAAAACTCATGATAGAAGAAAAATGTCCATAGCAGGTGATCACTGGTGATGGCACCCGCCCTTCCCCATGGAATATCCATCAAGAAAGATCGACCACTCTTAAACCATATCAGCAGCGAACATCAACAACTTCATTGCCTCAGCATTTTCCCCATGTCATCCCTTCATCTCCTCTCTGATCAAGCCCCTTTGTTGTATGCACAAAATAAAAAATTCTATCACAAAATCGTGACCTTGTTGCATTAGGCATCATCACTCCTCTACTTAAAATCCCATCAATAACATCACTCATAGAGGAAGTCATATTAGTAATGTCATGATCCCCCATCACTACAGCAGAGTCCTTTCGTTATAGTCTTGACTCCAGATTGAATTTGCTCCCCCACTTATTTTGAATTGGGCCTCGATCTGGGATTCTGGTTAGAGAGGCATTGACGCGACAACAGGGGTTCACAATCTGGGGGAAGGGGTGGTGGGACAGGAATAGGCAAAGCTCTGGTGGGAGAGGCTGGAAGGTGGGTTCTAGGCTCTTGGGTTGAGAATCTGGGGAGGTCATTGTCGATTATGTAAGCATGGGTTCGGAGATTTCGAACTTGCATAGAACGGAAGAGATGTCCGAAGAGAGAACTGAAGAGATGTTTACATGGGGATCGAGTCAAAGGAGGATAGGTTTGCGGACGAGGTGAAAGCATGGAGGGTGTAAAGGTTGATAGAGAGGGCGGAAGAGAGCATAAGGATGTGGAGGGAAGAGCAAAGAGTGGCGTAGTGGAAGCGTGCAATGCATATCCGGTCTTTCTTTTCTCTTCTCTCGAGTCTGAATCTCATCAAAACCACATGCATGTGAGAAGTTGGTTCTACACCATTCATGGGTGCTAGAAGGCTTAATCTAAGAATTTTACAACCCCCATGAAGGGATCAAAACTACCGGCTCGCATGCTGGTAGGTCTGATGTGATCCCTATTATCTTCTCTCACCCTAAAATTAATTAGAAATGATTTTATTAGGGGCACAATAATCTTCTTAAAGAAATTTTTTGAATTTATAGCAGATCATGTTGGAAAATACCATGTATATTCTTCTATTTGAGGAGTATTTTTTTTATTCAATGTGAGGGATTTGAGTGGTAAATTAGCAAATTAGGTTGGGTATAATTTTGAAAAAAAAAGGATGATTCCGGGGTATATATGAAAAAAAAACCTAGACCATGTTAATCTATCTGTGATTTATTATTCCTTTTTGTTGTAATCTCTTTTTGACTCCTAGGAACTGATAACTATGATTATCAGTAACAACTAAACCCATCTTATTTTCTCTTTTTTTCTTCTAGAAGAAAACGGATGACTTGTAATGATTTATCATTTATGTATAATTATCAGTTGACACATCAAATGTATTTAATGATTATTTGCAATAAGGTTTCAATCTAAATGTTGTTGTGAACGGCACACAATTCCCATATTCTATGGCTTAGTAGCATGTAATGTCCAATACGCGCAAATGTTTTCCTAAAGTACTAGTGCTGTTTATGTCTCATCTTTTTCTTGCTCAACTTAATGTGTCTTTCTCTTCCAGACAGATATTTCGACATTAACACTGAGAATGTCACCCTTGACAAAGTGTTCATCCCTCATTTCAAGGGAAAGGTCTCGCAAGTTAATCTCCTCATCAAGAAAATGGAAACTGCATTCAGTTGATCAACCCCAGGTCGTTCTTTTAGAAGATAACGAGAAATTATGGACACAATGCAAAGTTTTACTTTCATCACTTAATTTCACCAACGAGGAGGCAGATAAGATGCTCAAGAAAGCTTTCGGGTGGGCCCATTCTCCATACTGGGGCGAAGAAAGGAAGAAAGAAGTTCCCAATAAAGATTCAATAAAGGAGATGTTAGATTATCTAAAGAGTTTGACCCTTTCGGATGATGACCTCCACAAATTACTGAAAAAGTTCCCTGAGGTTCTTGGATGTGACGTTGATCAAGAAGTGAAGAGCAATGTGAGTACTCTGGAGAAGGATTGGGGAATCAAAGGGAAACAACTGCGGAATCTTTTACTACGGAATCCTAAAGTTCTAGGGTATAATGTGGATTGCAAAGGAGATTGTATGGCTCAATGTACACGCTGTTGGGTTCGGTTTTAGTGCCATCTGTTTGCTGCCTGTACATTGGATCTTCTTTCTTTGCCTATGTCTTGATAAAAATAATTGTTCCTAGTTTTAAGAATTATTAGTTGTACAAAATTGAAATTACTGGTACTTGTTTTAACTTGCTAGTCCATATTGTTCCTGGTTTTAAGAATTGTTCGTGCTTGTTGTAACTTGCTATGCCTTGATAAAAATAATTGTTCCTAGTTTTAAGAATTATTAGTTGTACAAAATTGAAATTACTGGTACTTGTTGTAACTTGCTAGTCCATATTGAAAACAGTGATGATTGTCTCAGAATTAGCTTTATGGAAACTATATCGACAAGAATAAGACAATTGGTATTTTATATGTCACTTGTATCTGAGTGTTAGCATAAAACTTGATTGATTGCAGATATGCTAACATCTTGTGTTTCTGCAAACATGCATGTGATTGGTTATGTAGTTGTCATTTTGTGAATCCATAGATTCTAGAACGATGACTGCATGGTTCATACATACGAATCTCATTCTATGATGTTGATGTGATATTATGATGCTATTTGATGGATTGGTGCGAAAGATAAGTGTACAAAGTAACTTCAGGATAAAGGTATGATCGGTGATCAGTTATGTATACCCATTGTTCAAGTGTGTAATTTTCCCTGAGAAGTTTGTAGGTTTCTGTTTATACTAATCAGAGCGCGAGTATGGATGGAAGAATGTACTATCATCCGTTGTTCTGTATCTGCTTGTAATTTCTGAAGGAAATTTTTTTTTTTCACTCGGTGACTTTAACAGCAATGGTAATTTCTGCACATGGAAAATTTTTTGTGCCGCTAGAAACATGGCACGTGAGGGTTGCATGATTCAAATTCATCTGAAGTACAGAACTTGCGCAATCGTTAGAGGAGTAACGAAAACGAAAGCACTACACCAAAGCAGCTCTCCAAGGTGGGAAACGTAGTGTACGCTTGTGGATCAAAAAGAAACACTAATGAAGTTATGCTATAGACACAAAGACAAGGTTTCTTGGTGCTAGAATGTGATCTCATTAACAGAAGAACGGAATGAGATATTATATATGGCCACTGAACTCATTGGGTCATTTGGAAAAAGAAAAACACGACGGTCATGTTTTTAACTAAAAAAGAGCCAAACTGAAGAAGATAGCAGGAGGAGCTCTAAGTTGTGGCGTAGCCAAATATTGTTATACAGAAACAGAAAATTCCAAGTAGATTAATTTGTAGTTTGCTCTCACCCGCTCATCTCCATGCATTTATTTGCTCGTACATGCTGGTCTTCTTTAATATTATCAGTGAATCATTTGCATCTGCTGCTTTTTCTCAACAAAAGTTTAGTCCCTCAGGAAGGCAACATTTTCCGTGTCAGAGAAAGGCTGTCTCTACAATGAAGTACAGCTTCTGGATTCCTTTAGGTGGTTTTTTCCTCACTCTTTATCAAACTTTTATTTATTTCCTAGAGTTTTCCAAGTGATCCCTTCCACTTTTAATCCTTTTTATTTGGATGAACACCTCCACTCGAACCTTCCACTTGTCTGTTAACTCCTTTTTCATATGAAATTGCTCGAACTAAAGAGGATTGCTACTTAGATTATTGGTCCAGACACGTACAAATAACAACTGAAAAATAGGAGAAAAATAGAATGCGGTACTTTTCCTTTTTAAGGGGAACTTTTGGATAACTTAATAGAAGATAGTTCTAAATGGTAGTGATAGAAAATTAAGATCCTTGTAGTGGATCCTAAAATTTTGAGATAAAGACTTTACTATTGTTGTTGTTCTTGACCTGTAACTAACTTTAAGAAGGGGCCGGGAAATTTTTGAAAAGGGTCTTCACATGAAACTTTGGTCTGGCGGCTTCACACCTTAACGTATGAAGATGGTCCATTTAGCATGTTGGAAGGAGCAGCAAGGAACTCATGTGCGCATATAAATCCAGATTCACAGCGTAAGCGCGTATTATTAAGAAAGAAGAGCAAAAGAATCATGAGATTATTCAAAGTACGCAAAAAGATTATGGTGATGTTTATGACTAATGGTATAGGTTAATGGATATTTGGAGGAGTTTTTGGGACCCTGAATCCTTTCTGATGGATGATACCTCCATCGTGCTCTCTAATGTTCAAGTCAGTGACAGATTAAGCAGATTTGTAGAATGCAGAATCTAGTTTTAGGGCGTTATTTAGCATACCTTGGTATAATGGGGATTGTCCACTATTTATAGAGAATTTGTGGGGGCATGTTGGTAATTTTATCATATCGGTGCAGTTGATCGATCAGATTGCACTTTACACGTGTCCGCAGTCGGTTGAATGAGTCACCTTTGCGTTTAATGCAATAGTGACAAAATGACAGAAGTGCTGGCGTCGTCCAAGGAGTCATTATGACTTCGGTTTAAGAAGTCATAATAACTCTGGCCATGCATTAAATGTGATGATGACTGGGCGGCGAAGTATGGGTGCCGACTAGCCATGCGTTAAATGAGAATGACATTGGTGAAGCTAATAGGTCATGTCGTTGTTCGAGACATTCCCTAGTGAAAGTCCAAACAGAAGACGCCTTTCGACTCAGACTTAGATTCCTAGAGAGATCCTGACTTGAAGACATCTTTCGTCTTGGACTCAAATTGCTAGAGAGATCAGCGGTGCTCATACGTGAGCTGGGATTTCATATTGTAGGACTTGGCTAGTTAATCATGAAATGTGGCCAACTCTCAAGAGCTTATTAGACTTCGTAATTATCAAGATATAACAGGTGACATTCATAATTGGCTTAAAGATCTAGGCAATATTCAACATGTGATGCAAAATAAAATCCTTCAACATAGACAACATTTTCTTTGTGTATAAATCCCATAATTATAATTACCATGATTTTTCCTTTTCATAGCTATTTAGAACAGGAACTACAATTCATGATTGTTGTTGATACTCGTGATTGATGGAAATCACTTTTGGTAGATTTTATTTCAAATTTATATTTAAATAAAGTAAATGAATGAGAATATCTCAAGGTGTTCATACTATTATTATTTCACCTTGATTAAGATCTGCAGTTGCCTTGGTCTTCTTGCCTATTGTAAAATATTACCATAAATGAATTTGGATCCTCTACCTATATAAATAACATGTGCACAAAGGGACTAGTCAATAAGAAAGACCCCTCTCTTCTTTTCATTTCTCTTTCCTTGATACATATTCAGTGGCAAAGACTAAGAGGGTGTTTGGGGCGGCTTATCTTTTGGTCAAACTAGTTTTTAAATTGTATATTCCATTTCTACCTGTTTGATAAAATATAAAATAAGTTAGCTTATAACTATAAGTCGTATTTTAAAAAAGTTGGTATATCTCAGCTTTTGAAAAACTAACTTTTAAGTTCACCTAAATAAGCTAGTTTTGAACAAAAAAATTACTACAATACCCAAATAATTTTTATAATATTTTTATCATAAAAGATAAAAGCCACTAAAAGGTAGCATAACTTATAAGCTTCAAAAAATAAGTCTTTCCAAACACCCTCCAAGTCGTATTTGTAGATCTGCTTGTGCTCCTTTTGTTCGATGTAAGTCCCTATTCGCATAAGTATATTTGTTTCGTATGTTTAATTAAAGTAATTATATATAAGAAAAATTAACACAGAAATTTTAGGTAACTATACAGAAACTGACCCAAGAAAAAGCATTATTTTTAATTCTTCCAACTCCAACTTTTTAAAGAAAAATTAACACACAAATTTTAGGTATCCATAAACAAACTGACCAGAGCCAAAGCATTATTATTATTTACTGATTTTGCCATGTCATGATGAAATACTCTTTTAAAACCCTTCCAGTATATTTTTTGTATTGAACATCATTTAGGGAAAGAAACTTATACTACTTTCTGCATAATATCTTTTTCTTTTAAATTTACATTAAACTCATATCTAGTGGGATTTAAGCTTGAGCTGGTCTAGTATACTTTTGAAGCTCTATGTACTAATAAAATACCTTGTTGTACGTAACAATTATTTTAATATTGCACCCAAGCTATGTTTACCCTTAGATTAGCTTCAATAGAAGGAGAATTAATAGTTATAATTTTATATTATAACACTATTTGTGCGGGCACATTGTGGGTTGGCATGCACGTACAGGTGTAGCCAAGCATCTAGGAACAACATGTGCGCCTGCAACATTTGTTGTCAGAGGTGCGACTGTGTACCGCAGGCAACCAAGAAGTGTGCCCATGCTACGCGAACATGACCACCCATGGAGGCCGCCTCAAGTGTCCATAGAAATTGAAGAATAAGATTAATAGAGCCGCACGCACAATCGCATAAACTTTATAACTTGTTATTCTTATGTATAGAATAAAGATGGTGTGGGTTATCCTACTTTAGTATTTTGATCACATATAGTGCTTAACTCAAAATTATTGTAATAAGAGTGTGATTGTTATTGGAATCTATATATGCTATTTTGGTCAAGATGTTTTGGTCCGCGTCGAGGAGCCAAACCAAACACCGTTCGAGAAGGCAAAACCAACCGATCAATGCACAAACACAAAACACCAATTTTAACGTGGTTCGGCAATTGCCTACGTCCACATAGCAAGAAGGGGATGAGATTTTTCACTAATAGAGAATAAGAGTACAAATTGAGATTACAAATCACTCGAAGGAACAAACTAATCTCACCATAAAACTCTTAATCTCTCCAAATAAATCCTAAACAAATAGCTTAGAAAATACTTCTTTTCTGTGCTCCAAATATCCTAAACTCAAGTCTTTGAAACCCTAGAAACGTATATTGGTATTTATACAAACACCAAAACCAAATAAGAATAGGAAACCAAAAGTTGGGTCTGACCCGATACGCGGTAGACCGCGCAGCTCCCAAACTGACTCCTGCGTCCCAAAACCTGTTTTTCGCCAAATTTCTTCACGGTTTCTTCAATTCTCCATCTCGGTGAAGTTTTCCCAAAACTGAGCCGACACCAACCAAATCAAATGCCCCACTTGTTGCGTCCAGTACGAAGTGAAACGATTCACGACAACAGACTCAATCCACAACAAGTCGAGACCCAAACGGGAGTGCGAACACTCTCCCAAACGTCGATATCTACTCACCAAATCGGCTACATCAAAACTGACTGTCTACGTATCCTCTTGCTCAAGGAATCAAACATTCATGTAGTTCGCCCAAACGGCCTCCAAAGGCCCTCAAACAAATAGAAAAGTCTACAACTCTTCCCTAATATCACCAACTGATCTGCAACTGATAGTGCTCCCAATGGTCCCAAACTGAAACGTATCAAACACCTCCATCTGAGGTGAACCAATGGCCATATCCAAATCAAGCCCATCACCTGCAATCAAATCCGACACATCATCTGTATCCAAAACCAAATGATCTCCAATCTGTGTCACCTCAGCTGGAATCCAAAACGATACAGTATGATCTTGAGTATGTGGAGTAATCTCCACCCAATGTGAAGTAGCATCACCCTCCACCTGCTGTGATATCCAAACGACCTGATCAACATTCTCTATCTGCCGAGAGTCAAAAGTGACATACCTGCTCAAAACAAAATAAGAAGCTCCCAAACGATAATCAACCGAGCCTCTGAATCCCAAATATGCAATCGGAACAAATCTCACATCCTCGATGTGACCAAATACTGGGTAACCAAATATCCGACGCCAACCAAAATCTGAAGCAGCTCCACCAGATCCAATAACTCCTAATGCTTTCAGGCTTGAGATGGCGGTACCAATCGAAGGTAGGCCCATGAAGGATGCCAACGAATGACCGGACTATCAAAGGCTCGTTACCAAAGATCATTCCCAAGTGGGACTTAAAATAAATCAAGTGTTGAGTGGGGGAACCATTCCTGTCGAATTTTCTCTCCGTTGATGATCCCGATTTACAAAAGAGAAGAAGATCGACGAAAATCCTCCCCTTTGTTTAATTCTGGATTCTTCACGGTGGCGATGGAGTGCCTTCATCGAATGTTTGAGTTTGCTCTCCGTTGACGATTCGAACAACTTGTTTCACTGGAACATGGTTGATTCCTCTTGATTGACGTCGAGGATAACTTGCGTGGCAAGTTTGAAAATAACTATTAATGAGTTTAAGAACTCAGAGCGAGTTTAAACTCTGTAACAGAGTTAATTTGAACCGAAAATCGGTTTATAAGCCAAGTAGGAAAGCTCCAAGAATAGCTCTTGATGATGCCCCAGGCCTTCCAAGATCCGAAGATGCAAGAGATAATTGATGATCTCAATTCTTCAGCAATTCCCTAAAAAGCAAGCCTCGAACTCAGTTGAGTTTACCCATATTTATAGGGGGGTTAAGGGGTGTAACTGTCCCCTTAATCCGCTCTAAGTGGGCGAAATTCCCTCCAATCGTGGGGGAAAACGGTTTCTAGAACCGTTCAGCTCGAGCTTTAACGGGTCAAATGCCGAAAATGGTGTTCTGGGCCCGAGTTCTACGTTTTAAACTTGAAACGCAGAGTTGGGTCTGTTTTAGGCTAAAAACGCCATGTTCGCATTGCGTTGTAAATCTAAAACGTAGAGTTGGGACGCAGAGATAAACTCTGTGTTGTAAATATGAAATGCAAAGTTGGAACGCAGAGATAAACTCTACGTTTTGAGTCTACGAACTATGCGTTTTCAACTGGAACGCTGGGGATAAACCCTGCGTTTTGAATCTGAAACGCGTGCATGATCTTTGCGTTTTGATGTTGCGACGCAGGACTGACCGACCCCTGCATTTTGATATTGCAACGCAGGGAGGACCTCTGTATTTTGTTGCTGACACACGGGAAGAACCTCCGTGTTTTGTTCTGGGAACGTGGCCACGAGCTCTGCGTTTGGACTTGAACGCTGAGGATGAACCCTGCATTTTGAACTTGAACGCTGGGGATGAACCCTACGTTTTGCATCTGGAACATGGGCATGAGCTCTACGTTTTGACTCTAGAACACAGAGCGAGCCTCAGGCGAGCTTGGTGAGCTTCAGGCTAAGTCCAATATTCAGACGAAGTCCAGTCTTGCAGACAGACTTCGGAACATAACTTGTTGCGAAGAACATGTCATAACTTTCAAACCGTAAGTCGGGATTAGACAAATTATATATGAAAATCAACTATCTCGACGAGACGGAGCCAACCAAACCCACCCCATAGAGTTTGTTTTGTTCTTATCCGTTTCGTCAAATTCCTTACGATTTGATAGATATCTGCTTTTTGATTTTAGTCTCTTTTGCTAGAGTGTTACAAAGATTATCATCTTGTAACCTTCGTCTTGGCTCTTTAAAATGTGAGAGTCGTCAGATTGTAACTTACACCATTGGTGTTTAATGGAGATCAACTATCTGTAGTAATTTTTAGACAACCTACAACATGACAACTAAATACTCTTAAATTAGAAGAATCAACATGATGGTCAAACCATTCCTCTTCTGGTGTCTTGCAGTCAATGGATGTGGATGGGGAGAAATTCACCAAGTAACACGCTATAGACACTACTTTAGCTCAAAACTCTTTCGATAAGCTGGCATTCAACAACATACAACAAGCTCTCTCAAGAAGAGTCCTATTCATCTGTTCTGCACTACATTTTTATTTTGGTGTATGCGACATGGTCTGATGTCTAACCATACCCTCATCCTTATAGAATTCAATAAACTTTGAGGAGTAAAATTCTAATCATTTATCGATTCTCAGCCTCTTAATTTTTCTATCAATCTGCTTCTCAATCAATGACTTTACTATTTAAAATGTTTGAACACTTCATCCTTGCATTTTAGGAAGTAAACCTAAACTTTTCTTAAGTAGTCATTGATGAATGTCAATTTATATCTAGGATCGTCATTCGAAAGGACACGTGAGGGCCTCCACAGATTAGTGTAGGCGTCTAAAAATGCCTATAGATTCCCGTATGCAGCTCGAGGCAGAGAGAAGACGATGAACGTTATTATCCGAATCAAGGAAGATTATCCGACACCGACAAGTGCATGAAGCAAATCGGCAAAACGTTGATGAAGTGGCGACAAACCACCAGAACGCTAATGCCAAGTGGCCTGCGTGCTCACCAGTCACCGCCAAGTGGCCTGTACGCTAATCAGCCACCAAAATGACCAACCAAGTGGCCCGTGCGCTCAACGGCCACCTCCATATGGCCCGTGCACTCATCAACCAACGCCAAGTGACCCGCACGCTAATCAGCCACCAAAATGGCCAACCAAGTGGCCCGTGCGCTCAACGGCCACCTCCATGTGGCCCGCGCACTCATCAGCCAGCTCCAAGTGGTCCGCGTGCTCACCGGCCACCAAAACGGCATACCAAGTGTCATACACGCCCGTCGACCACCGTTAAGCGATCCGCGCGTTCACGAAACGAATCGGGGAAGCGTACCAATCAACAAAACGACGAAATACGTGTAACGACGAAACAAGTCAAAACCTGAAAAACCGAGAAAGCCCCTGGCGGCCGAGTTGCATCAAAACGACTCAGCCGGGCTAGTGGCTCGACCATGGGTCGAGCCACCATTTGGTGGCCCGGCTAAGGCCGAGCCACTAAACAGTGCTTCGGCCAGTTTTGAGCTAAAAACGTGTTTTTCGATTTTCGACGGATTTTCTAGGGATTTGTTCGTTCCTGAGTGTCCTAACTGATTGGATATCATCCACAAACATGGTTACACGGTTATTAACTGAAGATAGGGCCGAATCTATTATTCTTATCCGAAAACCCCCTAACCGAAGCCTATAAATACAGGCTTAGGGGTTCATTTCACAGGGGGAGATGAAGAGGGAGAAGTGCTGTCAAAATTGAGAGTGAAGCCATGAATTTCAGAGGGTTAGCAGATCTTGGCGAAATTTCTTCATAAACAAAAAGAGAGTTTGAGAGATCTGAAACCCTTCCCCCATATTCCTCCAGATTTAAGCTTGGTCTTAAATCCCGAGAAGAGTCATAATCTCGCTTGGTCAGGACTACCACTTCAGTGAATACTTTTTCGTGAAGTAGGAGCTTTGATTTTTAATCTGTCAACCGGATCTGATCCGTGACGGTCCACAGGTATCAACGTCCCCGGCACAGACAAAGATACTACGTAAACAACAGGCGATAAACATCTGTTGTGTGTTGTTTGAAAAAATTATAATCTTATATTTTTATTGTGTAAGAAGATCTTATAAAAAGATCGGCCTTTTATTTATTTGAGTTTATTGTAACGGCTAAAGTTGTAATAGATTCAATGACAATGAAAACATCAATTTCTGACCCAAACAATTAGAAATGATATAATCCAAAGTGCCTTTGGTTTTATGCGCAGCTATACTGAAATTGACATGCTTTTGCTTGCCAAAAACACAATGCTCATTAAAATCCATCTTCCCAGTACCCTGACTATAGAGAAATCTCCTCATGCTGAATATAGTCATGCTCCTCTCATTTATATGACCTAGTCTCATATGCGACAACTTATTGGCATAGGTCTTCAAAAATGATGATGTAGTAATAGCATCAACACCTATAACCGTCTTCCCATGCAAGATGTAGATATTTATTGATCTTCTTTCGTTCATGTAATCAGGGCACCTCTGAAAAGTCACAAAATTTCACCATTGGCTGAGTACTTGCACCTGTTAACTTCAAGAGTGCTTAGAGAGATGAGATTCTTTGTCAAATTTCGAACATGACAAAAATCTGACAATGTCCTCACAATACCATCATGCATTCTGACTTTAATTTTACTAATGCTAATCGCTTTAAAATTAGAATAATTTTACATAAGCATGATTCTATCTTTTAACTGATTTGTAGGTAGAAAATCAATTTCTATTGGGCACATGTGATAAGTATAACTAGAGTTTAAACTACAATTATCCTTGGATCTACCTAAATTTGTCGCCAATAGAGCAAAACCAGTGCAAAATATTCTTTGCTCTTATTTTTCTTCTTATCTTTATTCTAAAGCTTCGAATACTCATTCATGACGTGCCCTTTCTTCTTGAAATAATTACATAATTTTCTCTTAGTCTTCGACTTAGATCTTGACTTAATTTTTTAGTTAGAACTATGCTCCGTGTTCCTACCTCGAACATGTAGGGCTTCGAATTTACAATCACTAGATCTGGTCAACTCTTTGTTCATCAACTCTTTCGAGAACAAAGATAATTTCACATCTTCTATCAAGATAGATTCTCTGTCATATATCATAGTTTCCCTAAAGTGCTTGTAAGGGGATGGTAACGAACATAATAGTAACAAAACCTAACCTTCATCTTCTACATTTACATCTTCATTCTCCAAATCCATAATAATAGAATTAAATTCATCAAGATGTAGTTTAATGAATGCACCTTCCATCATTTAAAGTGTAGTCGGTTGGCGAGGGTTTTTGTCATGTAAAACGATTACAATTTGAGCCATAGGCCTGCTGTGGTCTTCTCGTGCCCAACTTCCTAAAGAGCCTCATTCAACAAACACAACTGGATTGAAGTTAACACCTTTTCATCCATCTTGAAATTTTCATCATCTGTCATCGATGTCGACGTCTACTATTTCCCCCAACAAAGCCTTTTGTAATCCTTACTTAACAAGAATGACCCGCATCTTCACTTACCAAAGATCGAAATTGATATCACGGTTGAACTTCTCAATCTTGTATTTCACAGACATCTTCTATGCATACAAAACAAATCGAAAAGTGGAGCTCTGTGATACCAATTTGTAGAGCATGTGTACAATCGGGTAGAAATAATTGCAAAAACTAAGCACGAGAACAAACGACAAACAATCGCAGACACAAAGAATTACATGGTTCATCCAATTTGGAATACGTTCACGACAGAGTCGTCAGAGAAATTTTTCTATGAAAAGAGAAAGAGATACAAAAAACTCACAAAGGCCAAAGAATAACCCTCTCTAAACTCTGAACTTTTTTTTTCCTTCTCTTCTCTGAGGCTATGATGGCTTACAAGCCAAAGAGAAGGCTTTACGACGTATTGAAAAAAAAAAAACCTTCAACTAATTCCTTTTTTAATCTTTGCGAATCCCTGACGGTTTCTGCTTGCTTGTTTAATTATCGAGTCGAGTCGGACCTAAAAGAGGTACGCAAGCTCGAGTCCAAACATCTATAGGACTGAAATAATAGCGACATATCCTAATGTCCAATGGGACTCAAAAAGACGCAATGTCGTTAAAGAAATTTAGCATTAGAGTTTATATTTAATGAGGATTAGTAAGGGTTATGAGGCACATACATGGATTAAATTTAATGTCGATTTTATAAATTTATATATGTTATAGGTTAAGTTTTAATTATATTTCGATAGTGGTATATAGACATGGCCGGCGACAGGAGGGGGTTCTGGCACGCAGCGCGTTTTTCGATACTCGGGTTATTAAAGGGGAGAGGGAGGGAGGGGGTCACCGACGACAAGGGGTGCTAACGACGAGGTTCAGAGCTAGTGTTAGGATGGGGGGAGAGATGACATGATACGGGTGCCCATGACGGTTTCCCTAGTGGTCACTCGTGACGAAAAGGTGATCGAGGCTTGTGTTAAGGGCCTGTTTGGCTATTTCCAAAAAAAAAAAGGGAAATGTAAATGTCACTCTTGAAAACATTTCAAGTTATTTTAAGATATTTCCAAGGTTTCTTTTTTTTTTGTTTGTTTCGCAAAGAAAACTCTCTTTTTCACTGCCAACTCACACAAACAAACAAAAAAAACTTCATAGTAACAGTGACTAGAGTTTTATTTCTTGTGTTTGTTTGAGAACAAAAAAGAAAAGAAAATGAGAAACCTCTTATTTAAATAATACGGTTTATTCTTCTGAACTATTCAAACAGTTTTTTTACTAGTTAAAAATTCTCAGATGGGACATTTCCAAGTGTTTTCAGCCCATTTTGTTGTGAAAACACATTTCACACATTTCTTAAAATATTGAGGTGGCATCCTACGTGGCAGTCCATTTCTCAAAATTTAAAAATGAAACAAACATGTGAAATGGAAATGTCTTGAAAACAAAAACTCATGTGGCACATGGGGGTTTTCTTGAAAGGTGAGGTGGCAACACATTTCCTCTTTTTTTGAGCAAACAAACAGGCTTAGGGATCGAAAGATGTTTTTTTTTTTTGCAAATCGGTTAAATTTAATTTGGTGTTTATTTGAAAAAAAAATCCCTTACTAAAAGGGATCAAAAGATTTTTTTTTAAGGATTGTGATCCTCTCTCCTACTAAAAACATAACAGAGAGACTACCACTTAATTTATTAATTTATTAATAGTTATTGATTTGTTTAATAGGCGATTGTGATTTGTCTTCGGATTACATATTAGAAACGAGTGCATTTTATGGAGGTACAATGAATGCTAAATTTAGAATAAATCATAACCATTAGAAAAATTAACAACTATTAATAAGATAGTGATCTCTTCCCTTTTTTTCCTTTTTTTTTAATTTTTATGTATGTACTGGGGATTACCCAAATTCATTTAGTTAATGTGGAGTTATTTTCGTATTTTTAGTCACGTGCTTTGCTGGTGACTCCAGTTGTTAGATTGAGAGTGATTTTTTTTTTAATAAAGTACATGAATTTGCAGTGGAATTACCAACTTCATGGTAGTTTAATCCCAAAGCCTCAAAACTCCATGAGATTTTTATTAAAATAAACCTTCATTAGACAAAATCAACTGTCAATCGTATCCAAAATAGAAACTCGCTAATGAAAAGCATGGCGCGCTTATAATTTATAAGGTTTAAACTCAGCTGTCAACTTCAAGAATAGCAAAATATCAGCAGCACGATATTTCCACGTCAATTCCTGGAAGGACCACTCTAAGAGTCAATTCTCACCCGTCTTCTTTAGCCAGTCTCTACCCTTCAAGAAAGAAAAGATCAAACCTAATCTAAAAAATGGACTGTCTTGAAGGATTTTTCTAAACTTCAAAAATTTGCGGTGTGGCTATCCTTTTCTAAACCATTATTTTAATTATGTTTGTTCTAAATTCGATCGGTTTCTAGCCACTAGGCTTTTGATAGCTCGAATTGAAGAGAATACAATCTAGTAAGAGAGTTCTTCTCAATTGGAAAGTCGATAATGCAGCTTAATTAGGATGCTAGAATAGATAAATAGCGCATCTGAATAAGATAGGAAAAGCAATCCAACATATTGAACCGTTAGAGTGAAAGAAGTTTCACTATTTAACCAGCCCTAAACATCAGTACTATCTTGATGGAAGCTAAACTTTTACTATTATACGATCAACTTAAATGAAAATGATGCGAAAGGAACTTAAGGACAAGTAAATAGCTTAAATTAGAGTCAAATTGATTGAAAAGCATCAAAGAAAGCAATAAAATGTGAAGAAAGTAAATTGCACTAAAGTAAAGAAATTCTCTCATAAACTACCTATGAATTCGACTACAACTAAGGCAGCAAGTCCACAAGAAAACTAAACGGCAATAGAAAGTGAAAATAACAGGATAATAAAACAAATTTAGTTTCGGTTGATTGTGTGTGAGCTCGTTCTACTTCACCATCATCAAATATGTAGGGGTTTCACAAAATCCAGCCAGCTGCTCACTTTAATTTCGCAGTCTAATCGTAGATTCATGCAATCGTCATTTTAGGGTAGTCGAGTAATCCATATTCGATTGTAAATGATGTATTCTGATCAGTTATCTCCAAGCAGCCATACTTTGTGAGATTAATTATTTAATGGATAATTCTAATTTATTCTAAATCTATTGCACTCATTAGTAATTTACACTCAAAAAAAAAAAAAAGGAAAAAATGCTTCCAGCCCCCAAAAGCCAAGAAAACGTGCTTCCCACCCTCAAAACTTTGTCAACGGGTGTTTTGCCCCAAAAAATAAAGATTCTGTTCTCTGAGCCCCCAAAACACAAAACCCAAGAGAATAAAATATGTGAAGACCATAATACCCTACTCTCTCTCTCTCTCTCTCTCTCTCTCTCTCTCTCTCTCTCTCTCTC